>VYZM01000123.1:10068-89756 GCA_013398915.1 Dromas ardeola | reverse complement strand
GGTGAGCCTGGAGAAAGGGAGGCTGAGGGGAGGCCTTCTCGCCCCCTACAACTGCCTGAAAGGAGGGTGTAGCGAGGTGGGTGTTGGCCTCTTCTCCCAGGTAACAAGCGATAGGATGAGAGGAAATGGTTTAGATTGGATAATTATAAAATTTTCCTCACCATTGGACCAGGCTGCCCAGAGAAGTGGTTGAGGCACCATCCCTGGATGTATTTAGAAAGATGTGTAGATCTGGGTCTGGTTGACAAGGTTTAGTGGTGGACTTGGCAGTGTTATGTTAATGGTTGGACTCGATGATCCTAAGGGTCTTTTCTAACCCAAATGATTCTCTGATTCTATTACAGCTTCTGCTAAAATTGAGTTTATTAAATTGACCTCCTATAACACAGATCAATTAAAAAAATATTTTACAGTTCTAAAAAGAGCTTATGATATGCCTAGAAAGGCCTGGAATTATTCTTGCCAATATGACTGTCACCCCAAAATTACTATTAAATCAACTGTTAAAGAAATTATAAACGGCTATATACCTTTGACCTTTCAAACAGACCTTTTCCTACATACCAATAATACCACCTACAAAGAAGCAAGGCAATAAATACAGTATCAAGATGATCTCAAATACTTCAAAAATAAATAAATTTGATGAAAAAGTAAGAAAAGTCATCTCAGCTCCAGCAGAAGGTTCCAAAGACAACCAGCTATAAAAACTAATGTGCTTTGTCAGGAAAAGACTATCCCTCAAGAATACAGCCCAAGATCGCATGTTGGTAAGATGGATGTCAACACAAATGTAAACGTAAAGCAAATCAGCAAGATGCAAAGATAGAAATCGGATTCAGATTTTATCCTGCTGTCAGTAAAACAAGTATGTTTTTTCTTTCATTTCTTCGCCATGTCTTTTAAAAGAACCCAAAGGATAAAACACTGTTGACAGGAGTCAGATGAGGCAATTTGCTGGTATCACAGAGGCTGGGAGAAGAACTGATGGTAAACAGAGACCTCTCTGGCATACTGCAAGGTAGCCAGGAGCGCATCTGAATTCCCAGGATGTCACATGAACTGAGACTGACTACTGAAACCAAAGCATCTGAAGAAACTAAAAGTAAACTTAACAGCAATGAAAAAGTAAATAGACACCAATATACAAAGAAAATCTCGTTAATGTTCTGCATTATCAGCTGAACATATCTCCAAAAAGAGCAGATATTATGCTCATTTAAGAATATTTGCAATTCCCTTTGTATTTCAAACCCATCGTGTTCTTTCATATATTCATAATTTTGGCTAGCCAATATTAATTTTGAGTACAGCTAAACCACACAGACTCCCTATCTAGCAGAATTTTTATAGGGAATTTACCAACATTTAATTCAATTGCAGCGTTTTATTATTTTGCTGTCTTCATCAAGATGTTACTTTTGTATCTTCGTAATACAATGCCATCAACACAGCCCATTCCATATTAGAAAAGTAGAATTCAGTATAGAAAAATCAGAACAGAACCGGTTCCTTTGCTTTGCTAAGTAAACCCTGCTGAAGAACACAACCAGAAAAAAAAAAATTACATATATATACACATACATATCTCTTTGTGACGTACGACACTGACGATCATCCTACTAAGGATCATAAATGGAGCTGAGATGCTCCAATCAATAGAACTATCCCTGTGGTACTTGACCTATCAAGGCAGTAAGTAACATGTTTCCTGATCCACAGCTAAAAGGAATATTAAAAAAAAACTACAAACAAAAAAATTGGAAAACTGAAACTCTGTACTTTTACAGCCATTT
Source organism: Dromas ardeola (assembly GCA_013398915.1). Taxonomy (NCBI): domain Eukaryota; kingdom Metazoa; phylum Chordata; class Aves; order Charadriiformes; family Dromadidae; genus Dromas; species Dromas ardeola. Next base: position 87,960 of record VYZM01000123.1, on the reverse strand, counting down.
GCAAAACACAGATGGATGGCAAGACTCTGACATATAATGGCCAACATGCAGCTTAGTAGGTGATTGCTCTCGAACCTTGAAAAGTTCCAAAAATTGAACTGAATCAGTGTCTTAGCAGCTCTCTCTAAAATCATGGAATTAATCAGCCACAGTCTTCACGGAAAAAAAGCTCAAAAAAAAAAAACCACAAAAGACACACACTACTATTGTGTCTTTTTTTGGTGAGCATATAAGGAAGTTACTTTAATTGATTCTTCCTGTACCTCTTAAACGTATTGTTTCTGTAATATGGAAATAAGTTTGGGCCCCTCCTGAACAATGGAAATATTGATATTATTGATTCAAATCCAGAAGAGTGTTACCAAAATGATTGGGAGGCTAGAGCATATGACATAGGACAGGATCAAAGAGCTGGGTTGGTTCAGTTTGAAAAAAAGAAGAGGGGATGATTGTTGCTATTGTGTGGTCAGACATTGGAACCGATTTCCCACAGAGATGATGGAAACACCACCCATGGAGATAATTAAAATTTAACTAGATCAGGCCCTGGGCAACCTGATCTAACATTCAAGTCATACCACTTGTCCAGGCTGGCCCTGCTTTGAGCAAAAGCCTGGACCACATGACCTCCAGAGGCACCTTTCCAACCTACACTATTCCACAGATTACCTCTTTATTTCAAAGATTTTATGAACACTTTGCCTCTAAAGGATCCATTCTTTTAATATATGACTTTAATAACGAATAACCATCACACTCCCTCAATTAATTAAATGTCAAAATATTGTCTATGAAATTCCAAGGTTTCAAGCAGTAAAGCAAAAAACTTAAGATTTATATTCCAAAGTAAATAGCAAAGACATACTTTACGTCTTACTTTACTAAAGCACTGATTATAAACTCAGATGAAGGAAGTTTTATTCAGCATGTGACTAACGCTTAAATACAACCAAATAAAATCATCATTTAATTCAGTTTCTCACCTTGGAAGGGAGGTACTGATCTGCAGCCTCGGCAAAGCGGGAATGACTTCAACAGTACAGCCATTGGTCTTCACTCCTGGCAGATTGTCCAGAAGGCAATCACTGAAGACTCCAAAAACTGAAGTATGGTAGCCTGATTTTTAAAAGAAGACACCAGCATGTTGTGAATTTCACTGTGTTCTGAAAAGTCTAAAAGTACTAAGTTTACTAATCAGATCTTGCCAATATTTCTGCTATGCAAACCACCACATTCTCTACAGGGGAATCTTCTCAGGACACAAAATATGTAAAAGGTTTTCAAACCCCCTAAATAACAACATTTATAACTACATGGCAACATACAAACAACAGATATGTGTGTCTTTGTGTGGCACGTAAAATTTAAAAAAAATAAAGAGTCTATCGAAGTTTCTACCGTGCATTATGTTAAGTTCTGCAGAAGCCGTCACCAGATCAACATCACAACCCATAGTATAGAGACCACCGTTTTATACATCAGCTACTCCACTGGTGCACATAAAACTTGTTACCCTTCAACATGTGTTAACAGTTCCCTATTTCCTCCAAAAAAATGTTTATAGGAAAGAGTCTCAACTGTATCCAGAAGCTACGGATAAAAGAATCCTGAAGGAAATTAATTAGGAAAATAGAAAAAGTATATATGCGTATACTCAGACATAAAAGGCCACAGCTTATCCTCTGAAAGTTCAATTTATTGGGAAAGTACCCCTACGTGGATTCCTTACCAGGCAATATATACAAGCTGTATCACAAGGAAAATTCGATACATTGACACACAAACAGCCACCAAGTACAGAAATCAACTCCTCTACTTGCAAAACATTTTTAGTATGTGAAACTAAAAGCAGACAACTACAGCACAAGTGTTCCGAATGCTTCGATGCTCTTCTGTATTTATTGAAATAGTTTCTGGTAAAAAAAAAAAATTAAATGCATTTTATGAGCAGACAGAAAAGCACTTAAGACAAACGCGGTGAGAACAGAGTTTCTCCAAGCTCAAAGCCATTTTCTCTTGGTGTTTAGCTTTAATAAAATGGGTTTTTTTCCTGTAACACCGTATTCCAGGAAGACGGACCTAAAATTGTGTGCTGGTAAGATGATTCAGTCCTACTACATGTTGAATCTATCATCTTCATATATACCTCCTTTTCCAGGAGTCTGATCTGCTCGTCTTCTACAAAAGCTCTTTAATTCTCTTTACTTACTATCAACACAATTTTATTTAGGCTTATTAATGAAACGATATCTCGACTGCAACAGACTACACATATTAGCTAAATTGTTTCTACAGAAGCGATCTGCAAAAATTTCTGTAATCTTACATGAACACGATTAATTAAGAAAAATGAACTGCAGAATTATCTTCTGCATTTTCATGAAAAAGTTCAAGTAATCCCTCCTCAGAAGCTTTCCAAATGAAAGCATTCGTAAAGGCGAGTTTGAGTTCATTATCCTTTTCCTTTCATACATAAGATAGTTTAAATGTGTGTTCTGCCGTTGCAACCAAGTGATTTATCAGACGGTGGTTTTAACGAAGTCTAGTATGGAAAACAGCTCTCTTTTTTTGTTTTGTTTTTTCTTTTACATACTGAGCAGAATTCAGAGTGGCAAATACATAAAGGGCCTCAATTTAAATTGCGTTATATAAATTTATGTAATCCACAGAGATGTAAAACACATGGTTGTTTTGTTAGGAAGAGAATGACTGAAGACATCCCTTACCATTGACAGTGATCTGTCCAGTGGTTTGAGGAACACCAACAAGAGTTACCGGATAGAGACCAGACTCTGCAGGTAGAGAAAGGGCCGCAGGAAGAGATTCGAATTCTACTCCTGTTGTCAAGAGACCCTGAAAAAGTCATATTACATAGATAAATCCATTTATGATATACACTTACATTTCTATGATACATACTTCTATTTTAATCCCTTGCATTACATCACCCAAACTTTTACGATTTATCCCAATTTGCTCATAGCAGTTATTTTGGTCTTTAAGTTCCAGTGACTGAAGCGCGCACCTAGAATTATGGCAAGATTTGTATTCAACAGTGAAAGGTGTTCCAGGATCTGAGGTGGGAATTATGTATGAAAAACTAATAAAAATTTATACCCAAGCAGAGTAAAAAGAACAAATGATACAATCTGCATGGTATTGTTTTGTACCTACATTTAATTGTACCTGGGACCTCACTTGTGTATTTGCTTATATTTTGGACAGTGGAAATCAAACACCAATAGTGGCTCTTGCTTAGCTTTAATTAAAGTTCCTGGCCAGAAAATATTTATCTACAGGGAGAAAAAAAAATGTTAGTATTTACAGATAATAGAGCAAGTCTAGCTTTACGATCCAACTTAAACATCTCAATGAGCTGGAATAAGGCATTCAGTTTGCTAAATCAATCCTCGATCAAGCCTGGATGCCTGCAGTTAGACTGTATGATTTAGTCCCTCAGTGTATGTCAGAGAAATCTCTTCGCATCCTGAATTTTAAACATGGGACAAAATAAGAAAGGAAGAAAAAAAAAAATATTTAACAAACTTTTAAAGACAGCGTTACTGTCCGTAGTGGACTGGGGTTTTTTTTAAGCTCGGTTAATGAATTTAAGTTGCTTGAACACAGAATGTACTGTTGTAAGGAAGAAATTTAATGCTGTAAAGCACATAAGTCTAAGTTACCACCTGCTTTTCTATACACGTAGGTTTTTATTTTTATTTTTTAATAACGATGCCATCCAAATATCTCCATCAATTCATGCAGTAAGTACAACTGGATCAAGCCTCAACTCCATGAGGATGCTTCACAGGAACTCAAAACTCTATGAAAGAGGGAGATGCTCTTTTTGTAAAGACAGATGAAAAATCTCATGGTTTGAGCCACAGAAAGCCATAAAGAGACTGAAGACTGAACATGGAGTTTAAGAAGAAGCAACATTACCTGCACAGTGCCAGAATACCAGCATTGCTTTCCTTTGAAAACATCTATGATTGCCTCATTTTTAATTCAATTGGGTTTTGAACAGTGAACCTCTAATGCTCATGTCAGCTGTAAAACGCAGACCAGCCCTCTTACGTTTCTAATTCTCAATTAGAAATTAGGAAAATTGATACTCGTATAACAAGTCCTTAAAGAAACGCAAATGGCACTACTGGAATTACCCAGCCAATGACTGAAACTTGACCTGTCATGTACATTAAGTTTTAATGGTCTGATTTGCATGGGGACTAACCACCAGTGAGTCTTCTTCAAGCAATTCCTAGACATTAACCAAAATCAACCCAGCAGCAGTGAAAAACTGAACTAAATTAAAAGCCATTATCGGAATTTCTTCCCTCCTCAGAAGGCAGTGTGCCTTCTGGTAAATTAACAGACAACTATCTTTTACGTACACGCTACATAACAACTAAATAAATGCTTTGCACCTAAGATTTTTAACAGCAAAATCCTAAACACACCAGAAGCTTAAGAAAGCAAAACTGAACAGTTCTGTCAGGTTCTTGATTTCTCTTCTACTGAAGATGTGAAGTCATCAAGATTATAATGTACCCAAGAGCTAAAAAATCCTTCATTCCAGCAACTACTTCTTTGTAGACTTGACATCGTTGAGACACCACCTAATTCAATCAAAGCTGTTCTTGCTTTGTGGAAAGGTGCCTTAGAGAACTCCATCCTTCTCTAATATGGCGCAAAATTCAATTTCATTGTTTCACTTGAGTTATAAGAAAATACTGTGTCAAACCCTCATTTCTACTGGTTTTTAGTTTTCCCCCAGTTTCACATGGAGACTTTAGCTGTCAGAAACAATTCACAAAGAAGTAAGTAAAAACTAATTCCGTCTTCCTATACATTCACTACCCAGGGTATCAGAGCACTGATGCTTTTTGATTCCCACTTCGTAAACGCAGACTTGATGGTCACTGCTTTTCAAATGGGTACCTTTCTGCAGCTGGGAGCTTAAACAAGGCCTTGTTTGCACCTCTTGGTGAAATATTGCTTGCCATATTTCAGAATAAGGAGATGAAAAGAATTACTGAAATCATTAGCCAACACAAACTGATTTTAGATATGATGCAACATAATTGTTTGCATGTAACTGAACATGAATGCTTCCAGCGGGATTCACCACACAGAAATGGGGTGAACAGTCACACTTTAATCCTGACTAAGCCTCAGTCTTTGTCATAATCATTCTGCTTTTTTGCTTTGGCTGAAGCAAATCTTAGAACGTAAACAAAAGGTAATCCCATAAACACTCCAAACCTCACTTTTAAAACAGGTACAGAAGGCTTTATAGGATTATTTTACTCCCCAAGGCACTGTGCTATCACTTGGCCAAATATTCAAATATATTTGAATTATTCAGGATTGACCTCAGCTAAATAGTTTCACCCAAGGATATGAAGTCCTAAAAAAAAAATCAATTAAAAAAAAAAGAAAACCCTCCAATGTCTTGTTTAGTATAAACTACAGCAAATGTAAATAAACTGAACTGAGAGGGACTCCTAAATATTATCTAACCCATATCCCTACTTCGAAGCAGCGCCAACTCCACATTAATCATTCCCAGCACATTTATCTAGGGAGTTTTGGAATTGCTTTCAGCAATAGTCTCCAAGAGGGGATCAGGCGACTTAATGCAGTGGTTAAACTGGAGAGCCTTTCCAGTTCAAACTTTCTCCTAATACTACACTGAAGTTCCCTTGTAACAATTAATGCACATCATAATTTTTCAATTCCCAGCTAACCCCCCAAATTAGCCAGTATATCAAGCGCCTGTACACATATACAAAACACTAAGAAATTACAAAGCCATTGCAAAACCACAGTCAGGTGATTTTTCTGAAACATGGGAAGCTCCTCATTAAAACACGCTCCTAATTAGCCCAGTTTTACCTAGGAGCAATGGGAAAGAGGGAAGCAATGTGTAAATACAGATTTCTCCCATGTTCTTACTCCTCTACTTCACATTTTTAATCAAGCTGGATGTCAGGAGTTTTCATCTATGACACCAACGAGTTCCCTCATTGCAGGGAATTTAGGCCTGGAACGGACCAGAGCCAAATAACCCCGAAGAAAATAAAGATCACAGCCATGGGGGGAAAAAACCCAGGGAAATGAACTGAGAAAAATTAAATAAGTCATTGGTAATATTTTTAAAGGCTAATGGTCAAGGCTCAGGAAAAGCAATGATCGCAACCCAGCTGTCAGAGAAAGCATCTTCCTCGCTGAAAGATTTAAACTGAGGATGTTGAGAGCAGACAAAATCCAGACCAAAAAATCAATATATATAGAGATAGTAATAGACAAAAAGGCATGTGAATGCATCTGGAGTACAATCACCCAAAATATGCATGTGCTTATGGACAAGAAGGGAGAGTTACTACTAAAAGAAATTTCTAGTACTGAAATGATTTAATAATGGTACAGAAAAAAAAAATTAGATCAAAACGACAACCTTGGATCATGCTGATCGCAAACACAGCATGTTGATCACTGGTAACTGCTAAAGCAAAATGAGTCCTCAGCACAATGTATTTTTCTTATAATGCATTAGGAATGCATTCTCAGTCGATTTCTTAACCAAAAAAAGAAAAAAAAAACACCAAACCAAACAAAAAACCCATGAAAATGAAGAGATTTTCTAGAGAACAAACACAAAGCAAATGCCAAAACACCTGCGTTAGGCATACACCATACCGGGACTAGAAATTAAAGCGCCTCAAGCGTATTATCACACGAAAGAGAATACAGCATTCGTTCCTCTCATTATGAGAGTTTTACTATTCAGTAAAACATCAAGTTTTTAAACGTAAAAACTCATCAAAACGGAAAAAACCTGATATGAACCTCAGCTAGGCTTCGGAGTTCCAGACACAAACTGAAATCAAGATACTTTTCCTTAAAACTTAACCCACACAAATAAGTTTTAAAATACAATGACATATCTAGAATGTCTGAAAGACATTTTTAATATTGCTACTTGCTGGATAGCAGAATTCAGCAATATTTGCCCAACATTGCCCCCTGGTGCCTAAAAATTTTTTCAATTAACAGTGACCATCAAATCAAGACTGAAGTACTGTCATATCCTTTACCTAAATGTATCAGAAACAACAACAAAAGAAAGGAAATAAGTGTTAGATTTCTTTTTCCTTGAGTCTTATACCTTCTTTCAAGTAATATTATTTAGTAAAAATTGCTCTTTCCGACCTTATAGAACAAGTTTACCTGTATACAAGGCTTTCTTCCAGGGTATATATGAATCACATAAAAACCCACGCCAATTTTACATTTCCTTGTGTTCTTATAAAACAATTTAAATTGCCTTAGGGTGAACATACGCATGCTATTACGACGGCACGTCTTTCAATCATTTCAAACCTCCGTTTAGTTTTAGAGCAACAAAACTACTTGTACATAAATGGTATCTTTTGGGGATGTTGTTAAAACAACACGCGCATGTGACTGCTTTTTTTAGGCTTTACTTACCAGTCCTGAAATGCAATCGTTCTTTTTTTAAAGTAACACTGCCATCGACGTTAGTTTTTGTGCTGAACATACTTTATACAATGTTGTCAAATACTTTACATAAAAACTGCCAAATATTTATTTCAAAGGAAATTTTCCCTACTATTTCCAATAAGATTATTTTAGGCAGGCCTAGAAAACACCAGACATGACCATTTTTATCCTGCTCCCCCCTCACCTTTTTTGTGTACATTCTTGCCCAATGTACTTTCAATTAAATGTAATCTATCGGTAAGTAAATATTCTTTCAAGCTGGCAGAAACAGTATAAAGATGTGAACTGAAGAGCAGTTCATGGAAACAACTTAAATGATCGTAAGCTGAGTTGTGGGACTGATTATACAGAAAGATTTATCAAAATTTTAGATGGTATTTTGAAACATCAATAGGGAGCTCTTGGCTAATAGCACAGTTTTGAAGTTCACAAAAAAAAAAAGGTGTCATTCTTATACCATCATTAATCAAAATACCGTACTTAATTGTCTTCAAATAACTACTTGCTCCAAAAAGGAGAACTATAGAACAAAGACTTTCTTTTTGAATAATGAACATTTAAATTACATATTTATTACTATATTTTACACACAGTAAAAAATTACATATTTTATTACTATACATTACATTACCCCCATGTTCTGGGGTAGTATTTTTTTAGTTTCTCCGTATTAATTTATTAGAGTTTACACTGCTCTGTACGTATTGTAGCCTTCCTAGAAGCACGGCTATATTTTCTACAATAAGTGCAGAAAAAAAATGCTTTCACCCAATCAATAATATTGCTCAAAATTTTTCAGCTTTTTTTTTTTCGCCTTTAATACAAGACTTGAAAAACAAAGAGGAAAAAGCAGTTAAAACCTCAGAGGACAATACACTTTGCAGTGCGTCTTCACCTGCATTTTATTTTAATAGTAGATCTCACTAGACTGTACCGTGATTTACTGCTTTAAATATTTGCCCCAAGATACAAAATAAATCCATCAGAGATTTCCCAGAATTTTGGGGGGTGTTTTGAAGGCCTGAAATCTGAAGGTCATTTTTTCCTGGACAGAAAAAAGGCTCAGTGACTGCAAAAGAGACAGAGGCTTGGAGGGATGGAGCACTTCTGCTACGACGACAGGCTGAGAGAGCTGGGGCTGTTCAGCCTGGAGAAGAGAAGGCTCCGGGGAGACCTTAGAGCCCCTTCCAGGCCCTAAAGGGGGCTACAGGAGAGATGGAGAGGACTCTTGATCAGGGAGTGTAGCGATGGGATGAGGGTAACGGTTTTGAACTGGAAGAGGGGAGATCTAGATTAGATATCAGGCAGAAATTCTTTCCTGTGAGGGTGGTGAGACACTGGCCCAGGTTGCCCAGAGAAGCTGTGGCTGCTCCATCCCTGGAGGGGTTCAAGGCCAGGCTGGATGAGGCTTTGGGCAACCTGGTCTGGTGGGAGGTGTCCCTGCCCAGGGCAGGGGGTTGGAACAAGACGATCTCTGAGGTCCTTCCAAGCCAAACCTGTGATTCTGTGATTCCCATAGCTGAACAAGTCTATACAGAAATCAATATTCCTGGGGAAAAAAGTGGTATATACAGTTATTAGAGCTGAACATCACGTCTCCTGTTAACTTGGGCTCCATCACTATCAAAAATGTTCTGTCTAATCCATTGCAGTCAAAGGTAGTTAGGCTCATTTTTGTCTCCATCTCTCACACTGTTGATTTAAGGTACCTGCTAAGTTTTATTAAAGCACTTCCTGTGATCCCCCCTATGACCTCTCCTGCTTCGCTTTATTGACCAAAATACACAGTTGTTGGACCCAATCACCTCCATATTCCACAATTCAACGTTTTCATCTGTCATTTTACAAACACTATTGCACCTTTCACTGGATCAGCCTTCTAACTATATGGACAAAAGAAAAACATTAAATAGAAAAATACAGAAATGGGACATGCATGAAGAACAGATATCTAAATAGAGTCCTAAATCATGAATATGCATGGCAGGGAATAAACAGCAAGAACAACAAAGACGGGCAAAGAGCTTTGAGAACAATAAAATAAAACAACAACAAAAAATCAACTTTTCAGACAGGCTTATCATCTGAGCAACACTGATCAAAGTCTTGTCTCCACAGCCTCATGTCAAGTCTAAAAATTCAATTTCTTTTACTTAAGCATACCTCAACTAAACTACACATACTTAGCATGAATACTTCAAATAATGAAAAAAGCTAGAGAAGCTTTTCGATGGGGAATCATTCTCCTTAACAACTCGTGCTCAACACAAAGTTGTTGTTTACCATCACAACTTCCAGCCATAACAAACATAACACGTTAGGAAAAGTATCATGATAAAAATTTGGATCGATGCTTCCAGCATTCATTTAACATAAAACGAGTAAGCTGACAGAACACCAAATCATAAACTGAAAGATGAGGGAAAGGGAAAAATTAGAAAAAAAGGAATAAGGCTATAGATGAGCCTCATGAGGTTTAACAAGGCCAAGTGCAGGGTCTTGCACCTGGGTCAGGGCAACTCCTGGTATCAATACACAGGCTGGGGATGAACGGACAGAGAGCAGCCCTGAGGAGCACTTGGGGGTGCTGGTGGATGAAAAGCTCAACATGAACTGGCAACGTGCACCCGCAGCACAGAAAGCCCCCCATATCCTGGGCTGCATCAAAAGCAGCGTGGCCAGTAGGATGAGGGAGGGGATTCTGCCCCTCTGCTCCTCTCTGGGGAGACCCCACCTGGAGTACTGTGTCCAGCTCTGGGGCCCCCAACATAAGAAGGACATGGACCTGTTACAGCAGGTCCAGAGGAGGTCATAAAGATGCTCAGAGGGCTGAAGCACCTCTGCTGTGAGGACAGGCTGAGAGAGTCGGGGTTGTTCAGCCTGGAGAAGAGGAGGCTCTGGGCAGACCTTACTGTGGCCTTTCAACACTTAAAGGGGGCTGAAACATGGGAAGAAACTTTTTAGCTGGGCCTGTTGCAATAGGACAAGACGTAATGGTTTTAAACTAAAAGAGGAGAGATTCAGACTAGCTAAAAGTAAGAAATGTTTTACACTGAGGGTGGTGAAACCCTGGCCCAGGTTGCCCAGGGAGGTGGTAGACGCCCCATCCCTGGAAACATTCCAGGTCAGGTCGGACGGAGCTCTGTGCAACCCGATCTAGTTGAAGATGTCCCTGCTCATTGCTGGGGGCTGGATTAGATGGCCTTTAAAGTCCGTTCCAACCCAAACTATTCTATGATTCTGTGATTTCAGGACAGTTTGTTACACGTTGACAAATGGAGAACCATGAAAAGGGTAAAGAACAAAGGAAATGGAGAACAAAGAACAAAGGCAATGGAGAACTCCAAGAAGGACTGCCAGTCATCGGAAACAAGCTTGAACAATTAGTCATACTGCAAAGGTAAGGTGCTGAGTCAGACAGAAGGAAAAATGTTGTGGGACAGACAAGCTGAAACTGCCACTAAATGACAGAAGAGGATACGCTTGCCATGAAAATGATTCTGTGAGGCTAAATAATATGAAAGAATGTGATACATGAGGAGAAATCAGACAACAAGGGGGCATGCGGACTGCAAGCATGAGTACATGTTAATAGTAAACCAAAATATTTTAAAATACTAAACAACGCTTTGAATTATTAAAATAAAAATTCCCAGATTCTAGAAAGCTCCCAGATGAGACTGGAAAATCAGAACAAACTTAGGCTGGAAGGGAATGCTAGAGGTCCTCTTGCCCAGCCCACTGCTCAAAACAGGGCTAACTGTGATGGTCGTTTCTGTTTTTCACTGTCCTTTACACTCAAGTTTTGAAGATTTCTGAAGATGGAGAGGCCACTTTCTCTCTGGGCAACCAGTTCTAATGTATGATCATCCTCATAATTGGAAAAAGAGAATTTTTTTATTAGGGAAGTTTTCCAGTGGTGCACCACGTTCACTGACTCACACCCTTACACTGGGCACCTCTAGGAAGAGCCTGGCTCCGTTTTCACTGCACCTTCCCATTTTGAGATCGAGGAAAGCGATAGGAATTACCCAATATCCTTCTCTTCTACAAACTGAAGAGATGCAGCTCTTTGAACCTGTCCTCATCTGTCACACACTCCAGCCTGCCTAGCATCTTGGTAACGCTGCTGGACTGATACCAGGATGTCAATATTTCTATTGTACGGGGAGCTCAAAACTGGCCTCAGTTCTAAAGATATTGTCTCTCAAATGCCAAATCGAGGGGAGTAATTACTTCTCGCGGCTTGCTGGCTACGGTCTTGATACCATGGGCAAATCAAGCAAAATCAACTAATTTCTACCAACGAGATGACATTAGTGCAGAGCAGAATTTCTCAAAGCACTCTATTTATGGAGCACTGACTAAAGAATTATGTTAATCACTTCAATTATTTGTATCTAGTTTGCATGCCTGCTTCCTCTTATGCCTACCAATGAAACTGAAATTCAGTATTAATTCAAAGATAGAAACTTATCACGCTAACAGTAAAAAGAAGTATTCACGCTACTACAACTAATTTGCTCAGGGAATGGATGGAGTGCACATCTATGCAAATAACTGTATTCTGACTTCTTAAGTGTACGTAAGCACTCATAAGAAATTTCCTCATTAAAAAATTAAGAAATTATCAGAAACCCAGGTTTTTTAAATATATAATTACATCATTACTTACACAATACAAATTAGACTATAAATCATGATGTTCTTAAATAAATTAATTCCTACACAGAGTCCTTTCTGACGGGCAGCTTTACAATTACTTTTTCTATTCATTCCTAACAATTTGGAATACTTCTGTGAGGGTTAGATAAAATGGTGCTGAAGAAGCCAGTGTGTTAGCTTCCAAGCATGACTTTTATTATGCTATAAGCACAACCTTTGGGCATGTTCATTTCCCACGGAAAAAAAAACTTTATTATATGTGGCATATTGTCAGTAATTCAGGTCAAATTGTTTGACTAGCCACTGCAGCAGACCAATCAATAAAAAAAAAAAAAACACAAAACACAAAAATCCAGAGCAAATAAACATACGCTGATTCACTTTGTCTAACAGAACAATGGGCTCTAAGAAGAGATGGGATTTATTTTTTAAAGCAATATTAAAGGTAAAAATATTTAACATAAAGGACAACACTGGATTAGGGCTGGGTGAAGATTAAGTCAGTTTGGTAGTTAGAGGGCTTTTAACCTTTAAATGGGTAACAANTAATACAGCAGACAAAAATCACAAATGTGTGACTATGTACATATATAAATGTATGAACTTTTCATTTAAAGATGTCCAGTGATTCAAATGTCTTCCAGTGCTTAAAAAAAATTTTAAAAAAAAAAAAAAAAAAAAGGAGTCCTGTTAGTTGGCCTAAAGAGGGGAAAAAATTGACTTTGTTTCAGGATACACTGCAAGCAGTCGACTGAAGTCATAGAGGACTTCAGCTTGATCCTTCTAACCTTACAATCTTCTCTGGTATTTTAGCCTTTTCTTCCTTCCTCCTGATCATTTTACCTTATGGTGTTATCAAATAACGTGCATCATTGGGAACAGCAGATGCATGAGCTGAAGCTTCTATTAAGAAACAAAGCTTCTCAGAACTAACGATTCTAATACCTCAAATTATTAAAAATGTGGTCAAAATGGGAATTTGAAAAGCTAGGATGAATGCAGATTTTTAAATTACAGCAGCAAGTATACACTAATTATGAGGTTTCAGTATATAATTAATACTTGAAAACCAGTATATGTAAATTATGTAGAATGAGTTCTAGTCAATGCCGAAAGGTACAGAATTGATTTACAGGTCAGTAGCAGTAAAACATTTAAACACTCTGACTGGCAGAGATTTTCATTTCAATACCTCATTACCAACAATTTGAGAAAATTGGCAGTACTGTACTGTTAAACTGAGGTCATACTGGCTTAAACGATTTCTTTAGAAAACCATATTTGAAAGTTCAACTGAGAAATTTTTCAGAAAAAATAAGTAAGAGGGGAGATTTAGGAAGATACATACCATGTTTTCTACTCGGAGCTCAAAAGGCATTGGGTTGTACACCATCAACTGAACTTCACACACATCTCCCTGGACCCACTGGAAATCTACACGAAACGATTACAGAATTAATGCAAGAATTACCTAATCATAGTGTTATAAAAAAACAGCATCAGCTGAGCTGTCAGATCGCCATATTATCTTTATGTTCTAAATTAACATCTCTGTGTAATCTTCACAGCCCAAGTCCTATTCAAGCGCACTGTGGGACACAAGCTGTAAATCACAGGCAAAGCAATGAGTTAAAGGACCGGAAGGTTTCATTAATACAGAAATAGTGCTCCAAAGCCCCGTGTGCCACCGTTACATTGACAAAATTAACTCAGGCATCAGTTCAAAACGGTACTTAAACACATCCTTAATGCTAAACACTTACAGGCTTACATACTTGGAGTTAGGTAGGGAGTATACATTGCCTTGGATAATTAAGGCTCAGATAGAAAGCAACCAGATAAGGAATGAACACAAGAGGAAGAAGGAAATTAAAAAATAATGGAAACAAACCTTCGTATAGACATAGCTGATGATACGGAGTAAATACAAGATCATTCTAAATTAAGAAGGAAACAACTGCTCACCAGCAAGTGCCACCTTACTTTCCTCCCACTAATTTTCTTTGGGAAACAGTAAGTAGTTTGGGAGACGCCGTGGGAGGGGAAAATGACACTAGGATCTACAGATACAGATTTTTCTCACAAAATGGAGACTTAAGCAATAACGCAAATTATTTAGTAACTTGTGAAATTACTTAGGAAAGACAATGAACATAAATAGGTCCGGTAATAAGCTGTACTTCCCGTTTGCATCTCGCTAACAAGTGACAGAGGTTCAACTTTAAAGACGTTTCACCCTGCCAAATTAAAAATTAAAATTTTGGGGTGGGTTTTTTTTGGTGGTTTGTTTTTTTTTTTTCATTTAAGGAGGTGAGAAGTTTATGGAAGTGACGTCAGCAGCAGAGATGCAAGTTCAATGCCGAAAGATTATTTTACATCAGCATTTCATAATCTTTTCAGCCCACAAGATCCTGTCTGCCTTCCAAACTTCTCACAGTTAACCACGTTCAGCCAACGTTCAGACTGAAAACTGAATGTGACACGATTCTCCATACAAGCTGAGGACCTGCAGTCCAAATAAATAAAAAGGTGGTTTAACCATATTTGTCAAAAAAAATCATGACCATAAGCTAATCTAACATACATGGATTAACTTTTACTAGTTTACTCAATAGTTTCAACATACATTACTAATGCTTTTTTACTAGAATATTAGAAAGTATCCGGTAAAAAAAACAGATTACCAATATTAAGACTGTAATTTACAATTGAAACCCTCTGTACTCTAATTGTACACTCACAATCATTTACTATCTGATTACACTTTGCAAGTAATATTAGAGAGCTCAAGGGACATGTACTTAATGCAAATGTTTAACTCCAATTAATGCTAGCAGAAATTAAAAACATACATTCAGAGATACTAACAGGTTATATTACTGTGAAACCTGAAAAGCAAAACAGGTTATTAAAACAAAACCTTCAAAAACACAATTGTATGAGATGTTCTGCAAATTTATTTTTATTCAACTGCTTATTAGTGTCCACAATGTCTTATGCACTCTGCAGTCCCCAAAAGAACGGGTCCCTCCTCTGCAGAGGTATGTACGGAGCTTCGAAAGTATCTAAGCACTGAAGCCCCATTACGGTTAACTACATCAACCCTGCAGGAGCCGAAGGAGGCACTTCAGTCCTAAATTAATTTCCACATTATAAGAACTACCACAAGAATGTCGTTTCTGAAAATGCTTGCAATGCAACCACGTAGAAAGTGATTCCGAACAAATCAAGTTACCAGAAAAACATGTTGGAAACTGTTGATCTCACCTAAGTACCTCCATGCAAACACAAACCATCAAATTTGTCTGATGCTTTAATCTGCCTTTTCTTCACAAAAGAAAGGATTCCAGGCTCTTTTCTTCATTTTTACAGATTTGATCCCTCTCCTCAGTGTAGAATTACTCCCTGAACTGTCTCTTTATGATAGTACTGTAACTGCGGGAAGCCGACACTGGCACTGAGCGGAGGTTTGCGAGGCCCCTGAAGCACCAGGACAGAGCTGGCTCTCGGGGCAGCCGCTGGCTGGGTGGAGGCTGCAGGGGCTGCAGCCCTGGCTCCTGCGGGGAGGAGGGTGGAAGCTCCACCTGGGCAAGGTGGGCCCTGGTGGGGTGACTCCAGCAGTGGGTGGAGGAGCTGCAGGAGGCAGTCAGCAGACTATGCTGTATGAGGGACGGAAAACAAGAAACAGAGCATTATTTGAGACTTTGCAAGAAGAAATACTAAGGTCCCGTGGCACTGACCTCCAAGGACTACTAGACAAAGAACTTCAACAGCAAACAGACAGCACTTCGGTGAAGGAGGCACCGTAGTCTCTGGTGACCCGTAGGAACAGGCTAGCATTTCACTCCCTTTCTGCATATATACTGTTCAGCAACTGATATGAAGTCTTGGCAGAGGACAAAACCCATGAGCAAGTTGCACACGGAGAAGCCACACCAGCAGCACAGAGTAAAAGCCGCAAAAGGAAGCACCAAGTGCCAGTAGTGGGTGACTCTGCTGAAAGCCACCAAGGCACCCATTTACCAGCCTGGTTTACAGTCAAGGGAAGTTTTCTGCTTGCCAGGAGTCAAGATCTGGGATGTCACAGAGAGATGACTGCCACAGCTGGTTAAAAGCACAGAAAACTGTCCCCTGCTGCTTTTCCATGTGGGCACTAATGACATTGCAAAGCAAGACCTGGGCAAGATCAAGCAGGACTTCAGAGCCTTGGAGGCCCAAGTAATGGGCAGAGGTGTCCAAGTGATTTTCTTCTCTGCCTTGCCAGTCAGAGATGGGGGTGCAGGCAGAAGTTGGCACATCATGCAGATCAATATATGGCTTCATGGCTGGTGTTGTCTCTAGGGCTTTGGTTTCTATGATCACAGGAAATCCTTCAACAAATACAGCCTGCTGGGGAGGATCCACCTAACCAGGAGAATCTTCACTAGCAGATAGGCTGACTTGCGAATCTTGCTTTAAACTAAAGAATCTGGGGGGTAGTGTCCAAAGCTGTGACAAGTGCAAGGTCCTGCACCTGGGATGACATAATCAGAGAGCCCAGTACAGGCCAGGATCTCTGTATGGCTGGGGAGCAACTTTGCTGGAAGGGACCTGGGGGTCCTGGTGGACAACCAGCCAAACAGGAGTCAGCAGTGCACTGCTGCAGCAACAAAGACAAATCAGATCCTGGGCTGCATCTGCAGGGGCATTGCTAGCAGAGACAGAGATGTGATAACTCCACTCTACTCAGACCTTGTGAGGCAGGACCTGGAGTACCGTGTCCAGTTCTGGTCCCCACAGTTCAAGAAAGCTACAGACAGACTGGAGAGGGTCCAAAGGAATGCCGTGAAGATGATCAAGGGGCTGGAGAACCTGCCCCATGAGGAAAGACTAACGGAGTTCAGTCTCTTCTCTGGGGAGAAGACAAGGCTCGGGGGGGATCTCATCACAGTATTCCAGTACTTAAAGGGTGGCTACAAAGAGGACAGAGGCGCTCTTCTCACAGGGAGACACATGGAGAAGGCAAGGGGCAATCGATACAAGTTCTACCAGGAGAGGTTTCATCGCAATGTAAGAGAGAATTTTTTTTACAGTGAGAACAATCATTCACTGGAACAACCTCCCCAGGGATGTGGTGGACTCCACGTTATCAGAGCTTTTCACGATGCAATTGGACTGGGTGCTAGATGATCTGACCCAAGCTCCCTTTCCCATGAAATGTTGGGCCAGAGGATCTTTCGAGATCCCTTCCAACCTGAGCTGTTGTATGACACTTATTTATTTGCAGGGAGGTACTACATACACATATAGTCATCTCATTCCCCCAGGAAAACATGACTAGTCCCTACAACCACCAAAAAGACACTCCCACTTCTTGAAATCTCACTGTCTGCCTCTGGATTCCTTTCCAGAAGGTCAGCTAACCCATGCAAAAGATGCCAGGGTAATGCTAAAGAAGTGCTTCCTTGGGGGGAAAGCTTTTGAAAGGAAAGGTAAAATCAGGTTATACGGTCCTAGGTAAGAAGCTATATTTATATTATCTAATATAGATATGACATTAGTTGACAGATTTACTAATGGAACTATATTATATATTCTTGCTGCTTTAGACTATCAGTGCTTCAAAGGAAAAAAACCTTTATGTCAAAAATCAATAGGTTTATTTCTTATAACTAGCATGCTGTTAAAGCAATTTAACCAGAATATAATTATCCCATTTCTTTTTTCCAATCAGAAAAGCTTATCAAGCTGAAAGCTGAAAACATTTCCTCAAGACTTTCTAAAGGGTTTGTTTCCCTTTGGTTTGTCAGCAGTACTTGACTTCCTTTACTGTAACAATCATTTAACCAAAATATGGCTTACATATTTCCATGTAATTCATTTGTTATTGTTGTTGTTTTTAATTAGAGTTACATGTCATTAAAATCTTCTCATTAGTTTCAAAGTTTATTAAATTCCTCAGCTTCTTGCAAAGGAAGTATCTGGGTTTGGTTTGTCTATTCTTTTGTTCGCAAAACTCTAAATGAAACATTAGAGGCTTTTAAAAGTGAAAGCACTGTGTATATACTTCAAAAGACAAATGCTTTACAGGATCACAAGCAGTTCAGACATCTCTTTAGGCTAAATAAAACCTAAAGGGAGAAATTACCCTGTATAATGTAAAACTCCTATGGTACACACAGCACAAACAAATCCTAACTTGAACGGCTTAAAAAAAATGCAGGTTCCTTTTGTAGTCATCCAGGAACAAGAATACTCCATAATACAACTGTTTGACGAGACTAGCAATAAGGTTTATTTAAATGAAAAAAAAAAAAACATGACAAGGTATACCTAAGAGATTAAACACTGAAAATTTAACTGTGATCAATTTTTAAACAAAATTATTAAGAGAAATAATACAAGCTATTTTCCAAAGAAATACTTCCTTAACGAGAAAGCACTTTAAGATGTTCTCACTCGTCTACATTTTTCAAAATTTCTTATCCTTCACTTAATTCTTATTTCTTACCCATTTTTTTTAGTTTCTTATCCTTTAGCTTTTGAAATCAAAGTAGTACCGCAGTAGAGTAGCACTGAACCTTGTCCATCCAAACTGCCAGATAATAATCCATACCTCCGCATATCTCCTAATTCCTCATGTTTCAACTATTTATTGAAAAGACACATCATAAAACAAATTAGGAAGTGTGCGTGTGGGATATCATCTTAATTGTCATCAGGGGCTCACTGCACAGACAAGTGAACTGCTCTGGCAGGGGCGCTGGACTAGATGATCTCCAGAGGTCCCTTCCAACCCCTACCATTCTGTGATTCCGGGGCAGGTTAAGACCAACATTTTGGTTGGCCTTGATGATCTTAAAGGTCCCTTCCAACCTAGACGATTCTATGATTCTATGAACATCTAATCTAGAAGATTGTGTGAAAAAAGCCTGCGGCCTCACATGATAGAATGAAGAAACCATACAGAGATTCTCCAAGTACTGGCTCTGCCGCCCAGGAACAATCCGGATGGACAAACCAAGTGGTTGCTACACTGCTGGAGAAAATTAAATTTTAACAGTAGGCGAACGAGGACTGTCAGACGGGTGAAAAAGGAGATAGACAAGAATGGAGGAGTCCCAGAGGGCGATATAATATGCTACAATACAAATACACTACCCCTAAAGAGAGAAACAGAAAATAGGGAAATTGGAAAGTTTTCCTCATCTCTCTCATGTGCATTCACACTTGGAAGGGGCAGGGAGCAGGGGGCAGAAAATGAAGTTCAGGTGCTGGGGAGCACACCCACTTGTCCTACTCAAAAGTTTCTGCTCTAACTTGTTCCTGACCTACCTACTTGAAGAATTAGTTGGAGCCACTACTGACAAGGACTGGCTAAATGCTTAGAGGTTTACACTTCAAAGCATGATACAGAAAAATCTAACATACCTTGACGACATTTCAAAGTACTGTTTTTCTACTTTTTTTGGGTGATTACACAATACTAAAACGAGCAACACAAGGAGTCAAATTAAGATAAACACCATTCTGCAAATTTCTGTATTCAAGTTTTTGCAATCAATTCTATTCCATGGTCACACAAGTCTTTTTTGTGCGGACACTAATGCTTATGTTAAAGATTGTCATGCATGTGACATGCACAAAAGCAACAAAAAGGACAACTAATATTTGTAACTTAATCCAGGATTTGAAACAAGCCTTGTAATCTGTTTCCAATGGCACAATTACTGCACTGAAGAGTTTTATAATAAATGAAATAATCCTCTAGCAGAAAATAACTGTAGTATTCTAAACATTGCTTATTACTATGACAAGATTTTTGATGAACTGCCTTTAAGAAAAACTGACTAATCAGAGAGTTAATCATTCCGAGTTTAAGTTAAATCATAACAGGGTATCAGTGAGATGCATTTTTTTTTTCTCCTGAAAGAGATAATGGTCTAACACTATTAGCCAAAAATAAATAAATAAAAAAATTCTCTGTGTGATGAACTAGCACAGTCCTGTTTCCTGTGGATTTGCATCGTTTGGCCAAGCTTCTCATCGAGGTGCCCTTCTAGCTCAGGGCACCATCCCTCATAACTGACTAAGCTGGCTGCTGCCAAACTCTGTCAGAACTAAATTTTCCCTGATTTCTCTTTTGTTTGAGAAGGAAATAGAACTAGTTTATCTCCTCTGAAAATCAATTTTATCAGCTTTGAGGCTTTATTCCTCTTTTGAATTTGAAATTGTCCCATGGAGAACAAAGCTTTGCTCCTTCAGAACTTCAGGCTAAAAAGCGGATTATTTCAAATACAAGAAAGCAATGTTCGGGTTTGCTTTCCTTGACCCAGAAAGATTTTCTAATTTAACAAAACAACAGGCAATACTGCAAAATATTCTTACCTATTTTCTTATTTCTTTCTTCCCCACGACTGTGTGCAATAATTGGAGAATATATGAAGGGGCTTTTGGTTGATACACTCTGACCAAGCAGACTTTTCATTTTGTGAGGTCGGAGACTGGTTGGGAGGTTCAAGAGCTTCACAGATCTGTTGAGTAAAAACAGTGTTATGATACTTTATTTATTCTATTTTATTTTATACTAGATGGTAGTGTTAAAAATGAACCAATAAATATTAAACGGCACTGTATGTAGGTACTGATGAAAATACCTGAAATGGAAAACCTAAAGTAAACACCTACAGTACAAAAGAAAGTAATACCAACTAAAGGCAAAGTTTCAGAAAGCTCTCGGAAAATAAATACCAAAGGAAAAACATCTTCTGCAGATATCAACAAAACCAAAACTAGCCAGATCGGTGATCTGAAATCCAGCTACTAATTTCCAAGTTAAGTGCAGACTGAACAACAGACACACCACAGGTCCAGTGCGGGAAGCAACTAAATATTTAACTGAAACCCAAACTATATCAGGCAGGGAAATCACTGGCCTTCCAATGCTGGTGGGGACTTAAAGACTAAATATTGAGCATAAGAACAAGCAATAAATTAGTGGGTATTCAGTAAAAGTAGCAGCATTTTTAAAACCTGTAAGAATCCCAGCTACTTAGAGTCAGGAAAGAGCAAGGAAAAGAAAAACAAACGGCGAATAAAGGCACCATTGAAATCATAGCTATTTTGCTACAGTCTATTAAGCTTGAAGTATTTGTGCTTTTAATTAGGAATATCATCAAGAGACAAGAATCTCCCCTTTACACTCATGGATTAAACGTCCAACATTTTAAAAATTTGGTTTTCAAGTAAAAAAAAATTCCTATAGAATGAAACGACATTTTTTGCTAATTGCTAGAGGCATCCCACCACACTGAGGGAGACAAGCAGGAATTAAAGAAAACGCTTGTAAAACTTTCCAGCAGTAACCTTTTAAAAGAGAAAGATATGGTAGGCATGTACCAAGACAAACAACAACAGAGTCTAGCTAAAACCGCAGGAGACTTCTAAAACCAATTAAGAGACCAAGCGCAAGACTGCTAGAAAACCCCAACTTGTTCAAAGATTAACTCCTTTCTTCCCCCCTTTCCCACATCCACCTCCCACAGCAAAACTTACCTCACTGGACTTCTATGATAATGCCATCATAAACCGAAGAGGTTATAAGTGTTACACTACATGATAATATTGTCAGCTTTTATGAAGTTCTTCAAATACTATGACAAGAACAGTAGGGCACTAATAAAGAAGCCTGCCTTGCTCAGCTGTAAAGGTCATAGAAACAACTTAAAACCAAGTGTCTTCATTTTGAAAAGCAGGTAAGTATTCTTTCACGTTATGAGTGTTTTGCATCATTCACAGGATACAACTGAAGCCGTTCACTTGCCAAAGTTACAGGATTATACTTAATTTCAAAACAATAAACTATTACTGAGAACATGAAAATCACGTAAGTGATCAGCACATTAAAGAACAGTTGTATCAACAGCCCACTAATAAAAAGTGCATACACACGTACAAGAAAACAGTTTGGTTTTTTTTTAAATTACCCCAATCATTCAAGATAATGTGCTACTGCTGAAAAAGAATGAAGCTGTAACAGTAACACTACACAGAGGTGTTATCTCTGTGATATAAAACACCTGATAAGAAGTTACTAGAAAGCACTAAAACTATTTTAGAACCAGAAGTAAATCACATCCATATGTTATCTGTTGGTGATACTCAGCGTCAGCATCACAATCAAATGCAAAATAACAGATAATGAGCCTGAGGAATAGAGAGAAACTATGACAGATGCCTAAATATTTAACCATTTTGAAACCTCTTCTGATAGCATTTTGTTACAAATTAGAACGCAACTTAAAGCAAAACATGTGAATGATACTTATTTGAGGAAACAAACATTAAATTTGATACAGTGCTAATAAAAAGGAATATTATTTTATATATAGAAAGCAGTGCTTTGGCTCATCCATCATTATTATATAAATACTGGTGAATAACCTTTTTTATCTTCATGCATGGGTGTGGAAGGAATGTTCCTCAACTATGTATTAGACAGCACTCGCAGCCCAGAAAGCCAATCGTATCCTGGGCTGCAACAAGAGAAGCGTGGCCAGCAGGTCGAGGGAGGTGATTCTCCCCCTCTACTCCACTCTCCTGAGACCCCTCCTGGAGCACTGCGTCCAGTTCTGGAGCCCCTACTACAAGAAAGATATGGACGAGCTGGAACGTGTCCAGAGGAGGGCCACGAGGATGATCAGAGGGCTGGAGCACCTCTCCTACGAAGACAGACTGAGAGCGTTGGGGTTGTTCAGTCTGGAGAAAAGAAGGCTCCGAGGAGACCTTATTGTGGCCTACCAGTACCTTAAGGGGGCCTACGAGAAAGCTGGGGAGGGACTTTTTAGGATGTCGGGTGATGGTAGGACTAGGGGGAGTGGATTAAAACTAGAGATGGGTCGTTTCAGAATGGACGTTAGGAAGAAGTTCTTCACCATGAGGGTGGTGAGACACTGGCCCAGGTTGCCCAGAGAGGTGGTGGGAGCCCCATCCCTGGAGATGTTCAAGGCCAGGCTGGACGGGGCTCTGAGCAACCTGATCTGGTGGGAGGTGTCCCTGCCCAGGGCAGGGGGGTTGGAACTAGATGATCTTTAAGGTCCCTTCCAACCCTGACAATTCTATGATTCTATACCCTCACGGGTCATACATAGAACATGGCAAATTTTTTAATTCCTTTGTGTGAAAAGCTTCAATAAGGTACATTTTCTAGTCCCTGGCCCAGCCCGACAATTCAAATGAGTTACAATTAGGAATTACAAAATAATTTCACCAGCTACCCAGAAGATCAGAATCTTGTACTTGGAAAAAAGTTGTGTTAATAAAAAACAACCTTGCTCACCGGGGAAATGAAAGTAATTTTAAAAACCCCACTGTACTAAGTAAACAGAAGGAAGGAAAAAAACGGCACTAAGTAAATTTAAAGTAGCAAGAAAAGTATATATGGACAACCAAAAGACATCAGTGGTAAAAAGGAAGAAAATTCTTTCTTCTTTTAAGTATATTAGTAAGAAAATTTGTTCTAGCACAGGTAAGTTATAAAAATGGGAACAGCATATCTATTAGACTAGAAAGACAATAAATTCTTCTACTTTGTATTTGAGAAAATACTAGATGACGATTTCATAGTAGGCTATAATAGAATACTTTCCAATCCAACATGCTTTTAATCTCTGAAAATTCATCAAGTAAATAAAAATTCATCAAGGAGCTTTCCAGATTGTGCTACTTGTATTTGAAATGTCTAAAAAAGGTTCCAACATTCCAAAGGCTAAAAGAAAATACATAAAAATATGATAAGATTTAAAACACATCAATAACAGACCAAGCTTCTAGCTAAAATACATGATACACACACAAAAAGAAAGACTATAAAGAAAACCATACTTAAATAAAGGACAGCTAAACCTTAAATACTAGTTCACATGGGTAATGGAATATAAAGATTTTGCCAAGCCCAATCTCTTCTATTGCTTTATAGGTATGGGGGAGAAAAAGGTAACGGCACCTATGTTCCAATTTCACTGTGGCATTTCAACGTTTGACAGTATTTTGATTAAGAAATCTGCATCCAACATAAGCACCCCACATTAAATGGATTAAAAACTAGTAGACCATGAAATGCCAACAGTAAATAGAAGTCATCATCACCAGTAAATGCGTATGTTTCTAGAGGGCTCTAGCATGGACTGAATCATAAGCTTAGGTTATTCAACACTGATCAAAACCACATTTCCATGCATTTATAATTTCTGTCTCAAAAATTAGCATGATTTAGCTCAAAGAGCTCTGCAGTCCTGCAGTATGGCTATTTTCCAACTACCTGGGCAGCTTTACAACACACCTGGCCTGCTGTGTGGATGTAAGCGGAGGCCTTATATTTAGATGCAACTAATGTATTTTGTTGCATTACAGCTTTTTATCACTGTGGCTTTTATAGAACTTACAAAAGACAAGAAAGGGAAGGGGGAAGAGGAGCACGAACAGCAATTCCTAACCGTCAAACAATGCCGATGTTGGGATTCTCACCCCATGGCAAAACAGCAGCAACTATTTTCAATGCTTCAAGTGCAGCCAGGTCAGCACAAACTGACCATGTAAATGAAGCACCTGGATGGTGAGCAGTTTCTGAACCTCAGTCTAGGAATAACAAAGTAAATATAATGTGTTTATCCCCTTCTCTCAGCAAACAAAACATCTGAAGTGAGGCAGAGCCTTTCCCATTGAAGTCTTGGTAATCTCTTGCCAAAGTTCTGACTGGCCTCAATTCAATCGGCATTTCCCATTATCTTCCAGACTCAAATTTTCTTCAATATTCAGGATGGTGAAAAACAAGAAACCACTATGGAATACACCCAGTACAATCCACCTCCCCCACGATTTAAAAGTTAAGCAAAAAGCAAAAACCCGAGTCTAAGTCAGGATTTGACACTTCACAGCTAAACACAATGCTGCTTTTTTAGCCCAAGTTAAGGGTTAGACATAAGGGAACTTCAAGCATCGTGTTTCTGCAGCTATTTGACAGCCAAAGCAGACAGACATCATACACAGTCAGATTAAGGAAGGTAACTGTGGTTTTGTACTGTGTAATACCAAGTTTATTCCTGCAAGAGGGACTAAGCGTCGGACAGCACTCCTGCTCTCAAAAGAAAGTATTTTGCCTTTTCATGGAAGCTTCTGCTCTAAATTCTCTCTACAATCACATAATTCAAGTACCAGAAAGGATTACAAAAGTTTGCTTAATTAACTTCAGTTTTTTTAATACTATTTAATTTTTATCCCTAAAAAAAAAAAAAAAAAAAGGCTAGGTTAAAATTTGCACTAAGTTTGTTGCCTAAAAGCTTTCAGGAGAAGAAATACAGGCCGCCTCCATGCGGGGAACCTGCCTTCAGAATGTACTTACCAGGAACTCACCTAACATACAGAGAGTTACCTGAGCTTGTCACTCGACACCTTTAAGGACAATGGAAAATGAGTCAATACAGTCCACGCACTCCGGTAATTCAACTCAAGCTAAAGCAGATAACTAAATTAGGTAACAAAAGCCTGGAAGTGACTACCTATGTGTCTTGACTGCAAATATGATCCAGGGTAGTCAAATATGACTAGTTTAGCTCTATACATAGATTTTTTGTGAAACTAAAACAATCAGGGTCAGGCAATAACAAATTAGTCAAATAACTGTCCCACTGCCATACGTAGCTTTGTTTCTAACAGTTAAGGTTTTGGGATCATACGTTCACATTGCCTGTTTTCCAGCAAAGAAGCTGATACCAGTTGCAACTCCGAAGTATGCCCTGCACCACAGAATCACAGGGTTGGAAGGGACCTCTGGAGATCATCTAGTCCAACCCCCCTGCCAGAGCAGGGCCACCCTAGAGCAGGTTGCACAGGAACGTGTCCAGGCGGGTTTGGAATGTCTCCAGAGATGGAGACTCAACCACCTCTCTGGGTAGCTTGTTCCAGTGCTCTGCCACCCTCAAAGGAAAGAAGTTCCTCCTCATGTTGAGATGGAACTTCCTATGCTCAAGTTTGTACCCATTACCTCTTGTCCTATTGCCTGGCACCATTGAAAAGAGCCTGGCCCCATCCTCCTGACACCCACCCTTTAAGTATTTGTACACATTAATTAGGTCACGCCTCAGCCGTCTCTTTTCCACACTAAACAGACCCAATTCCCTCAGTCTTTCCTCATAAGAGAGGTGTTCCAGTCCCCTCATCATCTTGGTAGCCCTATGCTGCACCCTCTCCAGCAGTTCCCTGTCCTTCTTGAGCTGGGGAGCCCAGAACTGGACACAGTACTCCAGGTGTGGCCTCACCAAGGCAGAGTAGAGGGGGAGGATGACCTCCCTCGACCTGCTGGCCACACTCTTCTTGATGCACCCCAGGATGCCATTGGCCTTCTTGGCCACAAGGGCACATTGCTGGCTCATGGTCATCCTGTTGTCCACCAGGACTCCCAGGTCTCTTTCCACCGAGCTGCTCTCCAGCAGGTCAGCCCCCAACCTGTACTGGTGCAGGGGGTTATTCCTCCCCAGGTGCAGCACCCTACACTTGCCCTTATTGAATTTCATAAGGTTTCTCTCCGCCCAACTCTCCAGCCTGTCCAGGTCTCTCTGTATGGCGGCACAGCCTTCTGGTGTGTCAGCCACCCCCCCCAGCTTTGTGTCATCAGCAAACTTGCTGAGGGTGCTCTCTATCCCCTCATCCAAGTCGTTGATGAATATATTGAAGAGGACTGGGCCCAGTACTCACCCCTGGGGAACACCACTCGTCACTGATCTCCAACTGGACTCTGTGCCCCTAACCACGACCCTCTGAGCTCTGTCTTTCAACCAGTTTTCTATCCACCTTACTGTCCATTCATCTAACCCACTCTTCCTAAGCTTCCCTATGAGGATGCTGTGGGAGACCGTGTCGAACGCCTTGCTGAAGTCAAGGTAGACCACATCTACCGCTCTCCCCTCATCTATCCATCCAGTCACACCTTCATAGAAGGCTATCAGATTAGTCAGGCACGACTTCCCCTTGGTGAATCCATGCTGAGTACTTCTGATAGCCTTGTTTTCCTCCACGTGCCTTGAGATGACACCCAGAACGAACTGTTCCATCATCTTTCCAGGGATGGAGGTGAGGCTTCCATGGATGGAGGTAAGGCTGAGCAGGCAACACAGAGCAGGTATCTGCGACGTCATCCTAGATGATTTGTCAGTGCTAACTGGATCCACTGAGGGGACAACGCTGGAAGGCCTCAGGGTAGATGCATTTTTCCCCCCCGTGAGCACACATTAAAAGTGCGGTGACCCAAGTGGCTCGTCAGTGCACAGATCTGTACTTGGTCCAATCAGGAGACAAAACCCTGTTCCCAGAAGACCACTGGAAACGGTGTGACCATTCTGATCCCGCATGCAATTCCATCTGATCGCGTACAACCACATGCTCCTGTCAAACCTGCACCTTAAGCAAGCACCTCCCACACAACATATTGTTAGCGTGAACAGACCTATCACGTTAAATGCACTACAAATAGACAAGGTCTCTTTCCATCAGTAAACATGAAAAAAAAAACCTAAAGAAGTTAGAGAGAACATAGTGAAACTCATTGTATCACGGAAAACAGCCATAGAATAAAACATTCATTTTCATTTTAGAGAATAAAAGTAATCTGAAAATAAATAGAATTTTCACTCTTCGGTTATACGCTTTATTATCTCTTTGTGATACCAGAACTCTTGCTTCATGAAATGTTTGATAACATCCCACTAAGAACTCAAATCTTTGAGAGAACTTTTTTCAGTAACTTCTACCATATTTTTTCTGAATAGCAATTATCTTTCCTTCAAAAAGCCACTTCTTGACAAAGATTTTCTTTTAGCCTTTTCTTTTATTACTGATGCCCAATGGCTGTTTTCTCTCTCTCTCTGACTCCCTCTAATACTTCATGCTAAGCTTTAATCTAAGCAAGGCATTATTCATTGGAGTGACTGCATGATGCGCCTTGTGTCACGTCCCACTCTCAGGAAAGAAGCGGGGGTAAGTGACTTCAGATTCGTAAATTCTCAACGGTGCAGACTAAAGTGAGATAAATCTCCAGGTCCATATAGAAACATTTATCAGCTTACCAAAATGGTTAGTATAGGTCTTAACAAGTCCACAATAATTGGTTAGGTATATAACAAATTATGGCAAGTGGTGGGGTGTACATACTGTTAGTTAACAATAGGGATAGGACAACTTATAGCAAGCAGTACTTAAGGTCGTACTTAAGGTCATTATTTAACAACTCTAACCATTACTTAGCAATTCTAAGAGAAAAAAGAAACTGAGGGATAGAGAAAGGAAAAGACAGAGAAAAAGACAGAAGCAAAGAAATCACAGGTCCTGGTCCCAGCGTCTTTTTCAGGGAATCTTCCCAGAGTCTTCTTTCTTGGGAAGAATCTTCCCAGGCACTATCTTATTCTTTTGTTTCTTCTTTGTTCCCCCCTAGGGGCACTTATTTTCCCCTTTTATGTTTGCTGAATTAGCACGGTCCACCCCCCTTGCCAAGGACAGCCTCGTCTCAGGTTTCTCCCTTCTTCCAGGTGCCATGTAGCATGATTTGGGTGGAGAGACGAGTGCCATAGTCATACGTGTTTAGCATGATCACTATAATCTTCATTAGCACATGCAGGGGTGTGCGCTTTCATATTCATTTCGCGGATAATGAAGCAAAGGTCACTTATCGGACACAACAGCCTTGAGAACTGAGAACTCGCAAGCTCACCACACGAGTGGCAGAACTATCCTGTCTTCACAAGCCAGTTCTCCCACACTTTCAGGCGCCAGAAGTGTTAGCCTTATCAGTTCTTTGAAGGCCAGGCCTGCATTATTTATTTCCTTGTGTTTGAGGCATTCCATTGAAGACTTGGAGGGCCTTCTGCCCCTCGTCAGGGAATTTACAGGCCCTCTCTTACACCTTGGCACACAGGCACATAAAGGAACATAAGATTTAGAATAGGGCAGTGAAGGTGCCAGCTTGAAAATGCAGCATCTGAAAAGGAAGAGCTACAAAAGGCATCAGTTCCAGCTGAGTTCCAAGCTCCACAGACGGAGACAGCATCCAACTCGTGGACCTTCAGCATGATCAGGTATCTAACTTAAATCTCAGCTGGAATTACAAAATACTTTTCTTCAATTGTATCAGAAACTCTTGAATGACAGTTTTTAAAAAAAAAAGCAAAAAAAAACCCAACCTTTCTCCTTCTGAAACTAAAGACCACAAAAAGTATTTTCTGCTCAAAGGCTCTATTTCTGCCTAGGAACTTCTCAAAACAAGTTGACATTTTGACATTTTTCCATGTCATTGTGAACAACTTACGTAAACTGAGAAGGCTACATCCTTCCAGTATCCTTTGAAATTTGACAGGTACTGTGGATAAGTTAAAGATTGTATTTTGGACTCTTACCTCACAATAGGCAGTTTGGTAAACGGAACAGGAGGTAACTTCAAACCGTCTGGAAGAGTGATGAATTCCATTGTACCAGGGCATTTTGCTGTGTAGCTTTCCAAGCTCTGTGTTACATCTTTCTTTTCTAGAAAATAAATTCGTTTAAAATGAATTAAAAAACAACTGCAAACTCACATGTAACAAAAGTTTAAGATGAAGTTATAGTCTAAAGATTTACTTGTTTGGTTTTGTTATTTATACAAAATAACACTAATGGAATGCCAGCTAATATTTGCATACAATGGTTACAATTATGCTCCAGAGGCCTTAATGGATGGATCAAACATAGGTGACCTCAAGCAAGAGGGTTTTCTGGACTTTTTAGAATTTTGAAGTGTCAGTCTATACCTGCTTTTTGTTAATTTTTTCATTGTCAAGATAAAAATTTGTACAATTTGTTTAGTAAATCTACATATCCAACACAATTGGCCCCAAGCATGTTCAGGTTCTTAATAACAACACTGTTATGGGACCAAGCCCTGCTCTGAAACATTAGCTGAAACAATACCAAAGGCAAAGAAGAGAAACAAATTAATTTTGATGTTACCTTGTGTTAAAACTACCTAATTCTTAAAATAATTATACTGTAATATGCTACTAAATCATAGGATAAGAGAAAACAGCCTCAAGTTGCACCAGGGGAGGTTTAGGTTGGATATTAGGAAAAATTTCTACACCGAAAGGGTTGTCAAGCATTGGAACAGGCTGGCCAGGGAAGTGGTGGAATCACCATCCCTGGAGGTTTTTAAGAGATGGGTAGACGTGGTGCTGAGGGACATGGGGTAGTGGTGGTTTTTGTCAGTGTTCGGTTGATGGTTGGACTCGATCTGAAAGGTCCCTTCCAACCTAGACAATTCTATGATTCTATAACAACCGGCAGGAAAATTTTCTTTGTTTTTGCTTAAAAATACAACATTCAAACAAACATAGGTTATTTGGGTTATCTTCAATAATGTATAATAAATGCTTATGAATTTCATCCAACAATTATTTTCAACAACGTATATACTCGTGTCTCTAGTAAGAAAACGTCTATTTGGCCTGAACACAAGATTATATTTCTCTGATTAAATGGGAGTCTGCAAAAAGAAATAAGCCTGAGAGCATGTGCTTAGAGGGGCGTAGCTCCATGTCGGAGACAGCAGGTTCCGGCCAACTCCAAAAAGGACCCATCAGCTCTTGCTGGTGGCACCTCCGTGATAACACATCTAAGAAAGGGTACAAAATGCTGTGTAGCAGGTGTGAGAGGGAGGAGTGAGAAAAATGGGAGAGAAACATACCCTGTAACCCACACTACTGCCCGAAACGCTGTCTTGGGCCTTGAAAGGCACAACATCCACTGATGTTTGTGTGCCCACATCAATCCAGCTCAGATCGTAAGCTTCTAAGGCTCTGAGTACCTACTCTTTCAAAGCAAATAAACCCTGATTGTAATTACCTTCTATGAAATTAATGCCACATAGCTGACAAATTGCCCTGCTTGTGTCTGTTTCACTGAACTGTCTCTTGAGCCACCCACCACATTTTAATTGCCTGTAGGAAGTATTCCCAAAAATACACTTAGATATATGCATACACTCAGATCAACGTAGCACAAACAGAAGTTTGAGAGGTTCAAGACTGAGTATTTTCATAACAATTTCAGGCTAAAGCATTCAGGTTGTTATTTGCCATGTTATGAGCAAGGGCACATAGTACGAGTAGAATCCACGGAGATGGAAAGCATCACAGCTACCAAGAATGAAGACGACAGCACTACAGTAAGCACTTAATACCGCTTGAAACCTGAGGTCTGTCATTCTGAAGAACTGTCTTTCGTTTCCTAGGGTGAAACACTGTCAATAATTGTATTCAAAGAAAGCATGCTGACACTTGCATAAAGAATTTGTTTATAGATTTTAGAGTCACATTTTTATTTCACAGTAGAAGCTCAGCATATTTTCCACAAAGACAAGGCTAAAACAAGACATTTTTCTATGCTGATATTGTATGAAATGCAGTTTAAAACATGCTGCTGCCAAGCCAGCAGCTCTACTACTTTTTACTTAGCACCGCATCTCAGCTGAGATGCTAAAGGAATCTCCATCAACAGGACATTATTGCTCTCTCCAACTACCTGAAAGGAGGTTGTAGAGAGGTGGGGGTCGGACTCTTCTAGCATGTAGCAGGCAACAGGGTAAGAGAAAACGGTCTCAGGTTGCGCCAGGGGAGGTTTAGGTTGGTTATTAGGAGAAATTTTTACTCTGAAAGGGTTATTAAGCATTGGAACAGGCTGCCCAGGGAAGTGGTTGAGTCACCATCCCTGGAGGTATGTAAAAGAGAGGTAGACGTGGTGCTTAGGGACATGGTTTAGTGGTGGTTTTGGCAGTGTCAGGTTGATGGTTGGACTAGATGATCTGAAAGGTCCCTTCCAACCTAAGCAATTCTATGACATATCAAGAAACATTCATGATGCAAAAGAGCAAGGACTGCATGATCTTGCCCGACAGCCACTTCTGAAAGTAAGTGTTGGAGCCTTTCTCCCTTGAGTGAGCACCTCTGCTACCTGACCTCTGTGGCGTGAATGAATGATACAAACTTCTCTGCTTAGACAAATTTGCAAAGCCTAATAGTTGCCAAAAGCCTGCTACACACGGTTACTTTCAAACAGCTCTGAATTTTCCTAGCATCGGCCTGGCTGTCATCATGTTTTGACACGATCAGAAACTGCGGCAACCTCCCAGGAGGATCTATTCCACTACTAAGTCTCCTGACCCATAGTTTAGAAGACTGAAACAGTTATCACTAGTACTTACCTTTCCCTTGGCAAAGAAGAGATAGAAAACAGCTACTCTTGGAGGTCTTTACCCACCTAGTGTCTTCATGCTTGTATATGTCAGCAGGAAAGCAATCACCACTTGAACCTCTGACCTGTGAATTCACCTCAACAGCTTTAAAAGCCTGCACTGCAGCTGGAAATGCTACTGGATACTCCTGAGTAGGTGTTATAGGGACTTATATTGAGTGAGAAGTGATGGGTTATTTTCTCATCTGGAATAACTACCTTCATGATTATTTTTTTTGCTCTCCAGTTTCTCTCCAGGCTCATTGAAACATCAGGATCACGGAACGGCTGCAATCAAATAAAGCTGAGCAAAGCCATAGTCGAGCACATACTTCTCAGTTTGTTCAGTATAACCTCATAGTACGATTTCCCCATTTCATACCAAATTGTTTTCATTACCTTTTTTTGGCTGCTTCTGAAACATGAAAATTTTGCAAGTCCACCAATACTCTTGGCAATTTTTTGCTTAACCATTTCATGCCAACAGAAGGAACATTGTTTTTGTCCCAAAGCTGTTTCGAACTTTTTTCTAGTATGAGAGCACAAACATCTGACAGCTTCAGTTGCACAGTTAGAAACCATTTGTGACTGAAAGCCACTGAATGTGAAGTCTTCCTGCTAGTTTCACAATAATGTCAGGCAGAATCAGACCAGGACAGGAAAGGAGGTCACGTAGACTAACATTTTTAAGCACTTCAGTAACCATGATTTAACAGTATCACACAAACAGCATTTCATGCCTTGGCAGATAACAGAGAAAAATCAGAAGACAACTGCTGTAACTGTACATTTCTGCTCTTTAATATTTGAAGAAATTTAAAATATCTGCACCTGGTCACAGTCACTACCCATTACAAACAACGTCAAATATTAAAAAAACGATGTTTGTTCTCTGACAAACAACTGGTTGATCTTGTTTGGCTCGAGTCATTGTGTCCCTTGCAGAACAACCTACAGGAAGGTAGAATGAAGAAAGGGAACATTTTGTCTGACCTACCAATTTCGGACAACAAGTTGACTGTGAGCCAACAATGTGCCCTTGGCGCCAAGAAGGACAATGGTCTCCTGGGGTGCATTAAAAAGAGCATGGGCAGCAGGTGGAGGGAGGTCATCCTCCCCCTCTACTCTGACCTGGTGAGGCCGCATCTGGAGTACTGAGTCCAGTTCTGGGCTCCCCGGTTCAAGAAGGACAGGGAACTGCTGGAGAGGGTACAGCAGAGGGCTACAAAGATGATCAAGGGACTGGTGCACCTCTCTGATGAGGAAAGGCTGAGAGACTTGGGGCTGTCTAGCCTGGAGAAGAGAAGACTGAGAGGAGATCTCACCAATGCTGCGCAATACTTAAAGAGCGGGGGGCAAGAGGATGGGGCCAGATTCTTCTCATTGGTGCCCAGTGACAGGACAAGGGGCAACAGGCTCAAGCTGGAACACAGGAAATTCCACCTGAACATGAGGAAAAACTTATTTCCTTTGGGGGTGGCAGAACACTGGCACAGGCTGCCCAGAGAGGTGGTGGAGTCTCCTTCTCCGGAGATCTTCCAAAGCCACCTGGATGCATTTCTGTCCAGCCTGGTCTAGGTGACCCTGCTTCAGCAGGGGGTTGGACTAGATGATCTCCGAAGGTCCCTTCCAACACCTACCATTCTGGGATTCTGTGATTCTACTGGAAGACAAACAACTTGCTGTTTCCTTATGCAACTTGCAAAAATATTGAAAAGGGAAGCTGGAAAACAAACAGCTAAAAGCCTTCTGACTTCAATTTCCCCTTGGTGATAAGCCCTGAATCAAAGTTTTCACAAAAAAACCTAGTACCCAGGGTTCTTTGCGCTGGCTGAGCTTTTTCTTCCCCCTTGAAAACAGCAAATAATGTTCACGAAGGATTAGTCTGAGAAGACCTCCTGCAGCAGTCAGCCCCTGAGAAGTGGCAGCCAGCTGGCCTACTCAGCTCTCGGGAACAGAAAGTCAAACATATCCTTGATAAATTGTTAGTAATATAGAACAAAACAGAAAAATCAGCCTGACAGCAGAAAAAGACGTAGTCTCTGTACCCAAAACCATCGATATTTCCTTTACAAAAAAGAAAAAAGTTGGCCAGTGAGCCCTCTTACAACTAGAGAGGAAAAAAAAAGTGTCTGCTTCCAGGGAGATCTCCAGCATCACCCTGCCATCAAGACACAGTGTATTCTTTAAAATAAAAAAGAATTTCAAAAAGGCCACAAAATACGTTTACACCCTCACAAAAGCTGAAGTAGAAATTGAGTATTCATAGACAGTAACTGCTACGAACTTTCTACCCTGAAGTTAATCACTAGATTATAGCATGTATGCAAAGGTCTTGGTGACCTTTCAGGGAGTCCCTGAGCTCTAGTTTGGGATAGATGCAGGTGGACAGTAAGCAACCTGTTTGTATACTCAGTACATCACTCTTAACCACCGCGAGCAAGCTAATGTTGCAAGTGAAGTGCCTTAGCAAGACCTGCATGATCAATCCACTAATTCAGTATTGCAATTGTTTAATTCAGCAGAACAGAGCTGGTCTCCTCTAATTTGCAGGCAAGCTTCACCTATTTTTCCGTTACATTAAGTCTGATAGGTATTAGATGACAGCATTTTCTACAGTTTTAGTAAACAAACAGCATCTCTAATATTCTCCTGAAAAATACATGGACCAAGTAAACACGACCTCGAACTGCTCAGAGATCTGATACTTGAGCAAGTTGCTTTGAAAGCAACGCAAGGAATTCCGGGATTTCATGCCAATATTCTCTACTGCAATAAATCTCAGCACTTACCTATGTTTTTATACTGCCCTGACCAGCTACATTTCGGACTCCTACCTATATTCATTAGGTCTCCAGTTAGACAGGAAGCACGTGCGAGCTGCCTGGCCAACTGGATGACAAAATGACCAAAGTGAGTAAGAATTGATGGTTTGTTTTTTTTTTTTTTCCTTTGCCTCCTCAGGGCACTGATAGCATCTACCTTTTCTATGTATAAACAACTGTCACGAAGGTTAACACTGCTGATCTGTTCTCCACACAGTGTTTTGTCAATAGACTCAAAAGCTATTCTTATGGGAAAAACCAGAAAGACACCTGCAGACAGCATATTCTATGAATCCTGTTTCTTTGGGGAATCAAGCACAATAAATCTCTAAATAAATACAGCGGAGACTAAAACTAATAAAATTCACAGTTCGACATGAAAAAGAGCAAGAACAGCGGGAAAATAATTAATCTATGCTACCCAGAGAGCTAGACCCACTTTCATGAGCAGATCATCATGAACAGCAAAGAAAGTGGCTCCATCCACACAAAGAAGAGAATGAGAGCAAAAGGATTCAGTTATTTGTTGCGTAATAGCTCATCTTTGAAAAAGAAATTATCAGCTTTACTGCTACTTTTGCAGGAAGGGGGGCTGGAAGATCAACTTTTCAACATAAATAAAAATAGAAGCCTTGTCTGTTAGAAGCAGAATGCTTTCTGCTTCTAAGGCAACTACTAGAGAGACAGAGAATGGGAAGAGACTGACTAAACAAGCCACAGTGTTCTACTACGAGATTTTAATAATTATATAAAATGTGTACACATTAAGTCACAGCCACTTTGAAATTCACAGCCAGCACGAAAATATTTCCAGAGAATATCTCATAAAAAATTGAGATAGCTGAAGTCAGAGGTCAGAAACATGCCATTAAAACTTCAGTATCTAGTTCTCCACTGTATCTGAGAACTTCAGATCTCTCTACACTTTGAATACTACAAAAATATATTTTGTACATACAAAATTAGTATGTAAACCACTGAACAATAGTAACGATTTTTTCATGTTAAGAAATACCAGACGACCTACCTTAACATAAAGTGGAGCAAATTAAGCATAGATAACTTCCATAACAATAAAATAGGTTAAGGGCTGATGAAAAGCATTTCTGAGCAAAGTAGGCTTTGTAAAAATTTACAGATACAATGGTATAACGGTTAAACACACCTGATTTTGTATTTTGGGTGGAAGAACAGAGACAGAAGATGGCAAAAACAACACACTTATTTCTGTAGGACATTTTTCCCAATATACTGTGATGCAAAGTCACAGGAATCTGGTCAGAGAGGATTCTCACGATTCAAAGTTTCAACGCCTCCACTGGCGATACAGAGAGAAGAGACTCTTGCTTGAGAAAAGGACAGTTTAAATGTTTAAAAAAAACTAGACAACAGTCTGAAAGCTTACAATGAAAACATGTCAGCTCTATTGACATATCGTTGAGTTTTCCCATCCTTTTGAAAAAAACATTTCTTCGGTATCACCCCTAGATCCTACTCGTCTTAGCACATACAGTCAAACTTAATGGACATCATTTGGGGAGTTCACCAAAGTACATGGATCACCCCCTTTTAAACATGGATATTTCTCTTTACACATAAAGTGCTACTTTCAGTAGCAGCCTTGATTCCAGTGCCTTCATTTGGCTTCAGGCTAAAGACAGCAGTATGGAGGCTGTTAAGTGTTACGTAAAACTCATTTGAATTTTAGTAATACAGCACCTCCTAAAACAGCTTCCTTCAGTACAAAAATATTAGCTCATAAAAATACAGCACAAATTTTTCATGTCTTCATATTGCCAATTAAAGTATGCCTTCCCCAAAGTAATCCCTTTTTCTGGAACAAAAAATTTGCAGCTTGTCTTCATTTGCATGTTTGTACGTTTTTCCTCAATTAATCAAATGAGGCTTGTTCAAAAATCAGAGGTAACAACGTGAAGGCAGGAATTTTGAGCTAAAGCTCAGAAACTTCATTTTGTTCATTAATGACTTCACACAATTTAATAGGAAACTTTTGTCATGAAGAAACGCACCATTTTATTGTAATGGCTGAGCTTCTGTTTTACCTAAGAATTTGGTTATGGTGTTGGCTGGAGTTTTTGTCTGTACCTCATCAACACGCAAGTCTAAACAAAGGTAAATCATGTGTCAAAGACTTTCAGGTTTGTTTATCATGCTAGACAATTTGGATCAATCTTCATTTACTTTACAGTGTTTTTTCTTTCATACATCATAAGTCTCAAAAAACTGTTGGTCTTCATCTTTTGTGCTATGCAAATTAATTTAAATCTTTTATCACTGTTGCTAGTCTACTCGGTTTCTTTTATTTATTCCACTTCAAAATTAATAAATTCACCGAATCAGCTCTGAGACAGAGTTAATCAAGGAACACAAGGATAAGCAGACCATTATTTGAAAAAAGATAAACACCTATAGGCATTGCGGTTTTCCTCTTAGCAATTTTCACTTCCTACGTAGTATAGAAGACATGTATTTCAGGACCTTCTTACATCTTTTTAATAAAGCAGTTTGAGTAAAGTTATTTAATAAGCCAGCTTGTCTCTAGAAGACACCGATTCCAGAGAAAGATTTTAAAAGAATAAAACAGTTTTACCCTGCTGCTACCATTTTGAATTAGGAAAAAAAAAAAGGGGTTTTAAAACAGCAGGGGAAAGTGTTGCAGATAAACAACTCCCAGCAAGAGCAGCACGTAACAGTGCTGAAGTTTTACAGTACGCAACTGAAGAAAACACAGAACTAGATGAAAACCTGCAATACTCATGGTACCACGATGAATAAGAAGAGTGAAGTGGCTTCTTAGAAGCTTCCTCCTACTTCATGTGCAATCTCAGAAGTCATTATAATATGTCAGAAAGCACTTACATTCAAGTTTTTTTTTTTTATTATATTCATTCTTACACTATACTGTGCCACTGCTATACATCGAACTCAACACGAGGTGACAAGTCTGTTCAATTACATTTCTCATATATATGCACGATTTTTTTATATGCATACACAGACAATATATGGCACTATGCTGAAGCTGTAAAAAAGCTTCCAATTAATGGCTAAGATCCTACCACGCTGCTATAAATATTCCCTGGTAATTATATTGAAGATTTCAGTCTCCACCCTGAAATCAGTTAATTTTAATATTATAAGACCAACCAAACTAGCTCCCTTTTGAAAAATTTATTGATTAGGCAAATACAACAACTTGCAGGTACTTTGTCAACTAAAATACAATGCAGTGCATTAAAACCAGTTCATTACTGTCAGTTAAGTAAACCTCATTTCAACTCAGAAGTTTACATTGAGTTTTAATTTGCATATTCTCTGTTGAGTCCGATTAAAGCTTCATTCTTTTCAGCCCTTGATATTCAGGAACTTTTACCTTTCTAAAAATTAATTTACACACTATAGAGGGTCCTAGGGAAAATACTATCCTAATTTAAAGGCAGTGTTTAGGAATAATATGACTATGAAACACTGCGAACTGCTGACAGGCTACATCTATATTACCAAGTATTGCAGCACGAAAGGCGAGAAGCTTTAGAGCAAAGCAGTTGGAGCCTACATTCCACACACTTCAGGGAACTATTGTGGCAGTCAGCATAAACAGACCTTTTAACAGGTGGTTTCCAATGCAGGATCTCTTACTTTCCACTCTCAAGAAACAATGTCAGAATCAAATCTACACTAGAAACTCTTCTAAATAACCCTGGCTCAGCAACAAATTGTGATACTGTCATTTTTGCCAGTTTCCTAATAGCTTAAAACTGTTTTGAAAAGCAAGAGACACATGAATAATCTTTCCTCGACACCATAAACTCATTCACTTCCTGCAATGTACCAAAAGGGTTTGGTTGTGGTTTTTTTTTTTTTTTAATTCTGGAATACTGTATTAACTAAATCACACTCATTTAAATGCTCCCTCATTCCTTGGAAAGAAATCACACTTCAAATATGTTCTACCTCTTTCCCATTAGATCACAATTATCCATATAGCCACTATTATTTACTCTAGTTTCTTATAATTTACCCGGTACAGATATCAAATCTACGGAGCTCCAGATGGGTTCAAAGGATGGAATTCGGTTTCCCTTATTTCAAGGGAAGCATCGATGACTCCAGGCAGGTGCAGACACCTAGCTGGTACTGGGATAGCCACATAGGTGTAAAAGAAGTGATGATTCCTGTCAAAAGAATCACTGGGATGGCCAGGATTATTAGGATGACTAGATTGCGGAC
Source organism: Dromas ardeola (assembly GCA_013398915.1). NCBI lineage: Eukaryota > Metazoa > Chordata > Aves > Charadriiformes > Dromadidae > Dromas > Dromas ardeola. The sequence goes on along the minus strand of VYZM01000123.1, from coordinate 48,406 downwards.
ATCTACACTGAAGATAAACTCACCTCATTTAGTTAGAAGAATTTCCATGCCTCTCTGAACTCTTACCAAAACTGCAGAGATACGTTTGCCATTTGTAATTTTAAAATGAGAATGAAGATAATTTAAGAAACCCATTAATTGCAACTCTTAGTAGTTCAACTATTTAATTTTAAAATTCTTTTAGCATCTTTGAACCTTGTCTGCTACCTAAAATTTATTACTACTCGTTGTTCAGTTCAGTTCAGATCACTCCCCACCATAAACCATTTCTAATTATACTTTGAAAGAATTCCATAGATATATTCTCTGTAGAGGACGGAACAAGCCTCAGAATCTTCCTTCCTAAAACGAAAACCTTCATCAAAGTTTTCTGATACAGCTTAATCTTCCCCAAGTGTCTCTTTTTATACCTCAATCATGTTTCAGTTCTGGCAGGCTTCCTGCTTCTAATCACAGAATGGTTTGGGTTGGAAGGGACCTTAAAGATCACCCAGTGCCACCCCCCTGCCCTGGGCAGGGACACCTCCCACCAGACCAGGCTGCTCAAAGCCCCGTCCAGCCTGGCCTTGAACCCCTCCAGGGATGGGGCAGCCACAGTTTCTCTGGGCAACCTGGGCCCGTGCCTCACCACCCTCACAGGAAAGAATTTCTTCCTAATATCTAATCTAAATTTCCCCTCTTCCAGTTTAAAGCCATTACCCCTCATCCTATCACTACGCTCCCTGATCAAGAGTCCCTCCCCATCCTATATTTGAAGAAGTTATTAGGTTTCATGAGTTTGGCAATATACACCTCAAAAATCTTTTCTGAGTTTATGTTCCTCTCCCTGCCTCGTTTAACGTATCAGGGTTGACATTCCCTTCTACTTTTTATGTTTGAACCCAAGATCCATTTGTATTTAGTAATTTTTTTTTTCCTCCCCAATTGCATTTATTTTGCTGCTTAACTACCTTTGCTTTTTTTCATTATTTTTTAATTCATTTTAATGGAGGAGAATACACTTACTGTTTAAAGATGTCACAGTAGATTCTCAGTCTCCGTACTACCAGCAAACACGCCACCCCTTTTAATTGCTTTCAATTAGCTTCTTTATTTCTATGTAGCTCCGCCTTTCAAAGTTTAATACTACTACCAAGGTGGTTTGCTTATTTTAAAATCAGACATTCATATTTGTTTATCCTAGATTTTATTTCTAATACTTATAATCCTGTTTCCTGGTACCTAAATATGAAGGAGGAAAAAAAGAGAGGAGCACTACAGGAATAGGCAGGAGGAACAGTAAACAAAGGGGAGCAACCAGCTCAAACCGAAGAAAAAATGAGCTGAAGCTCTCAAGAACTCTTGCTACAGCAGCCTAAACAGGGAAAAAATGAGAAAGTCATAGCAAGACATAAAGAAGAGAACAGGATACAGCTAGGTGAACACACAGGAACAAGTTGATCCAGCAGTCCCTCAAAACAAGAGGTGGTTTATGTTACTCCATGCTCTAAAGAGGCAGCAGTTATTTATAGGTTTACAGGTTGTTCTTATCCCTTTCTCCAGTGAAATGCCATTTAGTCAAATCTGCGTGGGGAAGTATAACTCACCAAGGGCCCATGCAGCTCAATATCGTTTTCTCAGGTGGTTGGGTAGAAATTCAAGACAATGTTTTAAGTAAAGATCCTCAGAAACTGTGTCTGGTATTCACTGCTGCCAATATAGGCTTGGCAGAAGGGTTACACTTAAGGGCATTTACACCTTCACTTTTGGTCTAGCTGTCAATTTTTACGAGGCCAGTTTAATATTCCTTCTTATTTCCTATACTTCTACAAAGCAATTTGAAATTTAAATATCACCAAGTGAATGCATATGCAATCTGTTCTATAAATAAAAAAGTCTGTAAAACACTGCAGAGTTTCCTCTTTCAAGCTGTAAAATAGAAAGGCAGATTTTGAGTTGTCAGACACCACGTCTGACATGATCAAATTACGATCAGTCCAGGCTTAACCATAATTTCTATAAGATAAACAAGGTTTGGGGATTTTTTTCTTAGATCAAGCTCATCACTTCTTTGCAAAAGGCACAGACCTCACCCCGGCAGTTGACGCGTCAGCCATCACCTGAGCACAGCGGTCTTGAAAGGAGGGCGAAAAGGTTCTGAAAGGGATCTCAGATCATTGGCATTCAGTCCCTGGTCCTCCAGCTACCAAAAACTCTAAGCTGTCAAGGCATCAAAGTGGTCTACCCAGCCAACACTGACAAGTCCATCAAAACTGATCTAGAGGATAAGGGGAACTGAAATAGCATTCAGCAGAAATTTTGGCAGAAATTCTTCATCAAGGAGGATAATCTCAGCAAAGGCGGAGAAGCAATATCTTCTGGAAGGGGGGAGATTGTCTTCATGAGAAAACAGCCTGGAGCCAAACTTACAAACCTCTAAGGTTTGCATGAATGGATCAACATGTCATGATTTTGAAGTGCCAAGTAGAGACAGAATTCTGCCATGATGGAGCTCAGAATCACATCAATGAAATTCAGACAAGTAGGGATATTTCTGAAAATTCAACTCTTTGAACGGAACAAAAACCTTTTTCTTAGGTAGAGCTATGTTTTTATCATCCCACTGACAAAGCGCAGCCATGGCATGCGGTCACTATTTGAGATAAACCATAAAAACTCCTGACCAAGTAACGATCACAGCCACTCTGGTGTTTCCTGTGCAATGCCTGTATGGAGATATATAAAGTCGGCTTGCTGAAATCAAAATCCACATACAGAAACCCCTCCTAATGGAGACTGATGAACTCTATTGATAAGGTTTGCTTCTGAAGATAAAATATCCAGCTACAACAAGGAAACGCCTTAAGTGCTTCATCACACGCAGGACCTTGTCTGTCCTCTGGTTGAAGAGAAACATCGTAGTAAGTTAAGTCTCTCACTAAAGATTTCATGTCTTTCAGCAGAACCAATGACTGCGGCCAGGGTGATGAATATCCACTCTGGGGAGGGCATGCCTCTAGCAAAGGCATATTTGTAATGAAGCCCAGGATATATTTTTTAGTTTGCTAGAGCTAAAACAAATTTCTTCACAGTATCAGTAAAAAGATAAATAAGCTAAAATTGTTCAAAATCCTATACTCGGTGAGCAAAGAAGTCCTGATAACCAGACCAGCAAAACTGGAACAACAAGTGTCTCTTATTTGCCAAGCTGCCAGACATTTTGTGGTCATGGCTGTGGAACTTAGCCTATTTATTTTTGGTCACTGCTGCTGGTGAAAAGACTAAAGGCAAAGGTCATCACAGAAAGACTGAATTGCATGATATCCATTAGTCTCCGACTTTCTGCTGTTGAAAGGTAAACATGTATATACATGAGAGGCCACGTGGTCATTCTTCAGATTGTTAGCCAACATGGTTGTGTTTCTAAAGAGAGTATTTGTGTTAATCTAGGGAATGGTAAGAGCGGTAGAACAGATGTTCTGAGACACCAAAGATCATGCTAATGCTGTAATAGTACCTGTGCTGACAAACCAGTCGGCTAGAGATGCACCTGAAGGGTCCCAAGAGAGCTCAGACAATCCTGCAGGCCGTATCCAGAAATCAATAACCGTGATGGAGAGAAAAAAAAATATGGAACGTTGCCATGTGCCTTGTTACCTTTGCCTGCTGACTGTCCAGGACCAACAGATAGAACTGGTGTCAAAAGGCCAACATGCATCTTCATTTTAGCCTCCGCAAGCTCAGTCCCCTGCCAAACTGCTTTCAGAACCAACTTCTGTCCTAAAGTCTGGTAACAGAGGATGCAGCTGGAACTAACAGCGGTGTCCAATGATGTGAGAATCAACCACGGACAGGAATGACAGGAAGGCGCCCTAGGACATTTCAGGAAGTACTTCTAGATGTTGTTCTCTCCATCACCTGCTGTCACTCCCCTCAAGAATAAAGACATTCAGAACACAGGTTAACTGATGAAAAATGACTTCTGCATGTTCAATGAAAGGCAGAATCATGACAGAGTCAGTAAGTTAATCAATTAAGTACACAACAGATGGAGCAGTAGAGATCTCCAATGTGAAGCCTGTCATCTCACTAGAAGGCTGAAAAGAACTAAAGCATAACAACAGTCATAGGACAGGAAGATCTTAATGGCAGAGGTACACTGAGAAGCACTGAAAAGTGTGTATTATTTACCAAATAATAAAACAGACAAACTTTGAGGCTCTTTAATGAACCGAACTTGCCCACAAAAAAAGGGAATGAAGCATTCCTAGTTTCATCCAACACCATGAATGGCGAGAGAAGGGCACCTCAGCGCACTGAGATCTTTGTCCCTAAAAGCAAAACAGCAGGCACGACAGCTGGAAACTTGCTGAACGTCTGAAAGAATGCGAGCTTGCAGGGATGACGGATGTGCTCTCTGGAAGTGGTTTCTGTGTGGACACTCACTTTGACAATAGCTGGTTCCAAGTAGCTCTGTGTTTAGACAGTCCCTAAGACATGAGCTAACTCCCAATCAGTTGCACACAACGCAAATCACAGTTCTTTTAAGTAGTATGGATATTATCAATAAAGATCCACAATAAAATATTGGAGTTTTTTCCAAGTATCTGACGTTACCTAAATCAAATTCAGTGTGAGCTGTACACACAGTGTTGTATTTCAAAAGACGTTATGCAAAAGAGATAGATTTCATTCCAAGCAACTTTGCAATTGCACATTTTAATTCTTATTTAAATAAAGAGTGATTCTCAAGGGCTTGTTAACATTAAAACATAATGGCTTGAGATTAGAGAGCTTTTATACAGAATATGGTACCTCTTTGCTAAGCAGAAGACTTACATTTTTACATATTTATGCAACTAAATAGCTTAATTTTAAATCACTCTTAGCTTCCACGTTGTTAAAATAGTGACTGACATCTCCCATTTACTTGATGATACTTTTTATTCAGATTTGTCAGGCTGCACGGTTGTAATTGAAGTAAACATATACAAACGTTGTATTTTAAAATAATTATTAAGTGTCATTCAATTAAAATATAAGAAAATTTTGTTTAAAACACAAACCAGTTTTAACTACGCATTTGTGTCCTGTGAATAGAAGCAAGACTTTCTAATTAATAGGTGTTTCATTGTAACTACTAAAAATCATCTTCTGAACTTCTACTTGAAGTGAAGAAGAAATCAGTTTTGTCTGTTTTCTGAAGTCCCAGTATCTCAACTTCGACTGAACTACTGGAGGAACAGAATTAGATTAACAAACTAGAACGAGGCAGCTAATCCTGAGACAAAAAGGGTTAGAAGATCAATTTCCAGTGCCAAATGTTTAGCTGGTAACTTACTTTCAGCTTAGAGTTCTCACTTCTATTTGTTCTATTTTTAATGATCTGCAAACTATCTGAATTTTAAATACAAATATAGGATTTAACATACATTATCAATTACAAGCTTTAAAAATATGAAGTTTACTTGACTTAAGAAAAAACACATTCAGGTAAAAATATAGTTTTAAAAAGAGTGAGTTTTCCTCCACCTGGTAACTTGGCAATTTCCTGAGCAGCACAGAAAAAGAATAAAAACTAAGCAGTCTTGAACTCCAATGCTACTGTATTACTTCCGTTTCCTAATTAAAACTTTAATTGGTTAAGAAAACCTGGAAGTTTCAGTCATGTGATTATCAGAGAAGAATACTAATTACAACACTTTTTAAAAGTTCATAATATAAGGGTAACAGTTCACAGATTTAAAACAGTAAGTAGCATAGTCCTACGCATTCAAATCTTACTTTTGCCCTTTACGACAACCCAAGTTTGAAGGGGATTTGTCGGCTTATTTTTTCCTAATATTTTGATATTTTAAAGAGAACTATGAATTTTAAGTAATTTTCTATGCTAAATGCACCTTTGCACAACATCACACGGTATCAATCTCAGAAGAACAACAAAAAAATTACAAGCCCGAAATACATTTCTGGCACTGTCATCCACACTCGAGCTAGTCTGGAACACCGCTAACCACGTCTGAGCAACATGCTAGCAATAAAAGACTTCAAACACAACAGCAAGTTCTATTTTGGGCGTCTTCAGGAGAGAAAAAGATTCAGCCATTTTCCAACACATTGGAGAACATCTAGTTTGATTTTTTCAAAGACATTAAACATCACAGTTATCACAGGTCTAACAAAACTGGAAGCTTTACTCAGACATACAACGTCTGAAGACAAGAAACACAAAAGTGGCTTCTCTTGAAAAGTTCAAACCTTTTTAGGATTGGGGATTAGCAATATCCTACGTGGACATGCATAGTAAAAAAGCTTAAAACCTTGTCTTCAGCAAACTTTCCACACATAAATTAATGAAGCTTCATTATAAATCCTCGAAAATCCAAGGGCTTTTTGACAGCAAATAAGGTCTACAGACGGAAAGATAATTTATTCCAGTTAATCAGTTCCTCTCCTTCCTCCGATACTGATTTGAGCCACTAAACAGCGAATTCACTGTCAGGCAAAGATCTAAAGCTCGCCAGCAAAGTTCTTTGCTGCAGGAGTCACCAAGGAGAGACATTTGACCATAGCTAAAGGAGAAAAGAAAAAAAAAAAAAAACTACCCCATTTTACTCTCATCCTCTTTATCATAAACGAGGGAATAATTAAAAAAAACAACGCACTGTTTACCTAGCTTACTGTGAATCAAAACCATGTTTTAAAACCTTTCATCACTAGTCCAATCTCATTAATCTAGGTGATAAACAAACCTGTTTCAAATATTTTTCCTACGAAATATAACATAAACATGACAGTTGCCACTTTTCACTTATCCAGGTGATTTTGTAAATGCCGCGTGGCCCTCCCCTGCAAAAGGCTGCTCACACACATCATTACCATTTCTGAAAATCATCCACAGACACACTCATTCCATTGTCATCCACTGACAAATTTAATAAGTCCCACTGAAATTTATTGCTGAATTAAAAAAATTTTTTGAAAGAAGCCACAGAAATTCATAGAAACTTAAGCCTACTGTCCTAGTTAAACACTGTTTAATTCAGTTCCATCATGTTAAGCTCCTACAAGTTCACTGTCTCAGAGACAACGATTGTGTCTACTCCCTTAGATTAATTCTGTATCCACACTATGAAAGTTTTGTCAGAAAACATATTTCATCGGAAAACTCATAGCAGATTCAGTCTGAACTACTGTACGCTCTTCTGAATTGACTATTCAACCTCATCTCCTCTCAATCTCTTCATGGATGAAGGAAAGGCTGTGGATGTTGTCGACCTGGACTTTAGTAAAGCCTTTGGCACCATTTCCTACAGCATTCTCCTTAAGAAACTGGCTGCCCATGGCTTGGACGGGAGTACTCTTCACTGGGTGAAAAACTGGCTGGAAGGCCAGGCCCAAAGAGTGGTGGGGAACAAAGTTAAATCCAGTTGGCAGCCGGTCACAAGTGGTGTCCCCAGGTCTCAGTGCTGGGGCCAGCTCTGTTTAGTATCTTTATCAATGATCTGGACGAGGGGATCGAGTGCACCCTCAGTTAGTTTGCAGACAACACCAAGTTGGGTGGGAGTGTTGATCTGCTTGAGGGTAGGAAGGCGTTGTAGAGGGATCTGGACAGGCTGGATCGATGGGCCGAGGCCAGCGGTATGAGGTCCAACAAGGCCAAGTGCCGAGTCCTGCGCTTGGGTCACAACAGCCCCATGCGGCGCTACAGGCTTGGGGCAGAGCGGGTGGAGAGCTGCCTGGCAGAAAAGGACCTGGGGGGGGTTGGTCGACAGCCGGCTGAGCATGAGCCAGCAGGGTGCCCAGGTGGCCAAGAAGGCCAACAGCATCCTGGCCTGTGTCAGGAAGAGTGTGGCCAGCAGGACTAGGGCAGTGATTGTCCCCCTGTACTCGGCACTGGTGAGGCCCCACCTCGAGACGATTCTACGATGAATAGCGCTTATGAAACCTGCTAGTATTTTTAAATAATACTTCTTTTAATGCACATGCAAATTAAGCCTTATGATCATTTCTTAATATTTACAGAGGAAACCTAGCATTAAGCTTGAGGCAGTCAATCTACAGATAGAAAACATTAAGGAAGTTTTATTGTAGATACTACACATCAAGGTCAGAACACTTATATTTAAAAGTAATAACACTGTATACTTGATTGATTACCATCAACAAGCTACCTCATGCATACACAGAATTCCCTAACTTCTGTGCTCTCCATTACCTCTTTAATTAAATATATTTCAAAACAAAGTCGCATTATTTGACTGTAGGACAGAAGAAAGTGCAAATATCTCTTTCTTTTAAAAATCATACCTTGATCAGAAAGAAAATCCAGCATGGTCTGGAGAAGGAAAGACAGATGCCTGACGCATAGAGCAGGATTGCCCATTCTTCTGGAAGCATAAACCAGTTCATGAAGCAAACGCATCTGCACGGCGGCCCATCCTCTATGAGTTCCTATAAAGTAAGCAGTCGTTTAATACTTGTTAAAGTTAGAAGTCATCACAAACCAACTGGTTTTGGTTTTCTTTGTATGGTAGGCAATAATTTAGTGGCATTTATAAAAATCACCCAATGGAACCAATAATTGCAAAATCCAAATCTTGTACTCAAAACAAAAGAAAAATAGGGTCTTCGAGTTTGCTTGAATGTTTATATGTAAAAGCAATTTTTGTTTTATATGCTTGTCTGACGACTAATAAATTTATCGTGACTATTCACAAAATGAAGTTAACACTTCCCATGAAGTAAAAATAAAATGATACACAAAGCCTTTAAAGTTTTATATTTTTTAAATTCCCTGAACAAGAAATTCACATGAGATTTCATACAGAAACGTCATTTTCTGTCCAAATCAAGTACTTCTTAACTCTCTTTAAAGATCAAGCAAAAGATATTTTCTCTAAATGCTTTCCTGGCCATTGAAAGTCAGTAAAAAGCAATAAAACTACAGGACATGAGGCGCATTTCCTGATTTTCAGTCTTTAAAAACTAAGTTGCAGACTATAAATTATTTCATATTTGCAAAGTATCTATGGTAACAATAAATAGATTGCCATAATGTAACTTTTCTTTCAAAAATGTAATATGCAGAACTCTTCATGAAACTTAACCGCTTTTAGTAGTAAGCAAGAGCAATAATTTTATATAGCAGATACTCCATGGTGTGCAATACTTCATAAAATTCTAAATAGCCTTCCTTCTAATAGTACCCTTTAGCACTTGGCAAACTTTTCTAGACATATTTACTGCAACCAGACCTTGAGAGTTTATATTTTGCACACAAGAGTCACATTATTTTTCACGTGTGAAATGTGAATCTTATTTAGTTCTTACAGTTTACAGTGATCTTTTCACATGTCTCTGAAACAGCCATTTCGGGGGTAAAATCTAACAAAGCTCTTCAGTGCAACATAAAGTTAAGGTAAAAAATGAAAGATAAACACCAATCACGTAACTTTTTCTCTTTTTTTAATTGTCGCTTCTTGCAGAACTTCTACAACCTCTTCTCCCAACACATTCCCATCCCAGTCTTCTCGTTTCCCATCATAGGCCACAGCATATTTTTTCCAGCATATTTCCTCCTCCCAGACTCTTTGTATCTTTCTGTCTAGTCTTCGCATTTTCTGACTCTTCTTTCAGTGACTGCTAAAAATCACACCAGTTTAAAAAAAAAACCTAACCTAACCATTCACACATATAGTGGGTTGTCTACACGCCTGTTTTGTCAACGGAGCTAACAGAGCTTGCAAAACATCACCTAATGGCTAGTCAGATGAGTTTTTCCATGTTCTCCCTTGACTGAATTGACTAGATAGCTCCACTATTCAATGGCTAAGTGACCTAGCATATACAGGAACAACTAAACTTACAACTGAACTTAGAAGCCAACATTGAACCGGGATCCCAACAAAAGTCAAGGTGACCTCAGAAAAGGAAAACGAATATTGCCGCTGCAGTTCATTCATGTTTAAACCAGTTCAGAGTTTTCATACTGGTGAACCTCACCTCCTTTCTATTGATACACGCTCAGCCCATTGCTTGCTGCTCCTCTCCCACAGCTACAACACTTAGTGAATGGTCCCAAAAAATGCTACCATACAAAAGAACACAAGTTTTGGGGCAACGTGGAAAGATTTACTCAAAAGGAGTTCCCAAACAGCATATTAGCTGTCTCTTCCTTTAGAGGAAAAATGCAGCACATTATATTAAAATCAAGACAACTTTTAAAATTATTACTTTATATACAGCTTTAGATAACATTGATAAAATTGTTGAAGCACAGCTTACCTAAAGAAGGGCAGCAAGCAGCACATAACTTGCAGAAAGTGAACAGTATTTAACAGCTACAAGAATTGGCATGTGTTCTTATGGACTAGTTCTCCTTTGGTTTTTAATAGATGCAAGAAAATAGTAATTCCAACAATATATAGCTTCTAAAAACTGTTGAAAAGTCTTAACCAAATACTAGTCTTACAGGTAACATAACTCTGATCTAATTTGTGGAAAAATGTGACATTTGACCGTACAGATACAGATATAATTATACATACGTGTGTGTCCGTGTACAAAAATATGTAAACGAATCTTTCATTCTTTCATTATAAGATCAAACAGCAACAAACACCAGAAGAAATACAATTTCTGATACACAAGTTGAAGGCACTTTAATTGAAAAAAATACTCAAAAATAAAATATGAACTTTTTTGTACTGAGAAGTGTACAATCAAAAACAAAGACATTTTTGAAAAAGTAGAAATGAAGCTGTCACAAATAAAACATAATTATTTGCTGCAAACAGAGGAATATAGCAACACATTCAGCAATGGCTCACAGAAAATTGAAATTACTGAAAGCAACGCTGAGAAAAAGTGAAGGTACGGCGTTAAAGAACTGCTCTATTTGCCACCATTAGTTTCAGATAGGTAAATGATTTTGATTTAATTTGAAATCTCTCAAGGAAATTAGTTCTAGAAAGCCAGTTGAGTGACTTATTATGCTAATCCGTACTTCCCCAGAGACACTTACCTCTGCTGAAATCTTTAGGATCCAATGATAAGCTATAGCCAGGGAGAGTTTCCAAAAGCAATTTGTAGCAGGCCCTCCATCCAGGTTCTGGGATGCTGGGTGCAGCGCACTGCATTGCTGCTATACGCTTGAAAAAAGCAGACTTTCGGTGAAAACCAATGCGTTCATACAGCTCAGAAAGAATGCTGTAACGCTGGATTTTTTCTTCTTCTGAAAGCTGAAATTTAACGGGAAAAAGGACTGTCTTTAATCAAAATTTTAAAGCATATATCTGAGTTTAAAAAAAAATAATAATAATAACAGGAGGAGAAAAACCGTAGTAGACATATCTCCAACACTACAGAAGGCCAGTGATTTTTGCATATAGCCAGTCATGACAGCTTCTACTGCCAGGAAAACTTAAGCTTGCTTCAAGTTCAACAGCTAAGGAGAGCAGCAAAGGGAGTTCTTTAGCAACTTTATTTGTCAGTAGTACTAACAAGCAAATAGTCAAAACAGTCAATAACAGGTAAACAGCTCCACATTTTATGGAAGATATTTAATGTGATATTCATGTGCATAATAAGAATGCAAAAATATGCCACTTCCAAAATCTATTGATTTACCAACTTAAATGTTTTCATCCCTTTAAAATTAAATCTAATTATTCATCTGGAAATCTCAGGCTATGAAAGCAAAGAAACTACTGTCTCAATTTTCATGTGTCTCTGATCTTGTAAACCACAACATTTTCATTCCTTGACACCAGGCATATGCAGACTGCCAACCAGTGAGGAAGAATTTGGTGAAAGGTTGAACCCCATCAGGCTTAAAGCTGAAACAAACTTGATGAGCAACTACCAACGTGTGCTTCTTTAGCTTATCAATACATTGGCACAAATCCCAAGTGACCATTCTTTCCCCTCTGCTCTGAATGACAATCTTGCTTTGAAACTTGCCCCATCCCTGGAGGTGTTCAAGACCAGACTGGACGGGGCTTTGAGCTGCCTGGTCTGGTGGGAGGTGTCCCTGCCCAGGGCAGGGGGTTGGAACTAGATGGCCTTTAAGATCCCTTCCAACCCAAACCATTCCATGATTCTGTGATAAATCTGGCACCCAAGAAGAAACTGCAGCAGAAACTCTGGAAGCTACCAACTACTTCATCTACATCCCAGTAACAAGCACTGCTGAGTTCTGAAGGTGGACCGATGCTGACACCTAGTGCACAATTATCTGACATGCACAACCAAAAGCAATATAAAATATTTTAAATTACTCTAAGCTGCGAACATGTTTTGCAAAGGCGTTTAAAATGACAAACTTCATACAAAAATAGCTGTTTCTGTCCTTCAGTGCATTTCTGCGACTCATTCTTCAAAGCTGAAAGTATCAATCAGTGGATTTCTGTGCGTTTAACTTCAGATACTTAAAGCCTTGGCAAGTCAAAGGAAGATGCCAGCCAGATTTTTACAGAAACAGTTAGGTCTTATAAACGAAGCTGCAAAATATCTTTTAGTCACTTAAATCCTAATGTAATTACAAAAAAAATAGTTTGTTTTCAAAAGTCCCTTCTAATTTTGGATATAGGGATACGAGACCCTAGAGTTTTCAGGAAGCACCACGACCTTGTCTGATCATGCAAACCTTAGTAGTTCAGAACATGAAGACACACGGGCAGACAGACCAGCAAATCATTTTAGAAAGTTTCAGACAATTTTTGAAACCGATGTTTCTATGTCCCTCGGAACTGACAACACAAGATGATGACCAATGCAAAAATACTGCCCATCCATCTAAAAGACCAGTCCCTGTAACAGGAGTTGTAAAAAGGCAATTGCACCAAGCTGAAAACTCTCATGAATCAATGCAGCTGGAAAGAACACCAGGCACAAGAAGAAAATACAGAACAATTTTAAACCAGTTTATCCGAATGCCCAAAAGCTATCATTCAGAAAGAACATTAGGTGTCAGACGAAGGTTACCTACCCTAGCAAAAATAAAGCTGCTCCACCTTTCTCCCCCCCGCACTTTTTTTTCCCATTTATGTAATTTTAAAAAAGTTAGCACAATAAAAAAATATGGCAGCAGAGCTGAAAAGTGCAGGAGCACATGATCAGGTACTACAGTTAGAAAAGCTTAAAAAAAACAACTGTCAAAGCTATTCCTCAAATACATAACAACATCAATGTTCAAACACCTATGGGAACTAAATTTTTAAGATCAGAAAAGACAGGGTCATGCTATTTAGGTAAACATGAGCGCACACTAATAATTAGAACAATTATCAGAGAGGCAACAGATTCTTAGAAAATTTTGTTTTTATCGTATCTGAGTAATCAGTTTTTAACACTGCTACCTAACTTGTTGCTTAATGATTGTCCACAAAGTTACTCAAATATTTCCTGCGGTTGCAAGAAATTGGTTTTTTCATCATCACAAAGATGGCAAAATTGTGTTTTCCCTCAGCACAAATAGTTATGTGTTACCACCCAGGGATTTAAAAAAAACAAGACAAAACAAAACAAAAAAACAAAACCAAAGGAAAAAAAAAACCACAGATACTCCAAATAATTAATTCTGGGAAGACTGCAGCAGACATTCTGCAGGCCATTAGTGTAGCATTCACAAACATCTTTCCTGACCTCACAAATTTATAAAAGCTTAATGCCTATAAAGTGGCTGCAAAATAGCCAACACCTGAAGCACAGCATCTTTGCCATCTGGTTAATTTTCATTTAAGTGTTGTAACAAACCAAGTTAGTAATTGCACCTGTAAAGGCTGTAGTTCACTATCCAAGAACTGAGCCAGTTTTTTTCACAGGCTTGTTTTAAGACAGGCTTTCAAGAGGATCACTTTTTATTTGTTTTTTAATTATTCCTTCTATGTAGAAATGCTATAATCTCATTTTCTTTGTCATTACACATTACAATTTATTCCTCATAACTGGATGCAAAGGTAAGTCTTATTACCCTGCAGCTCTCCTATAATCAGAAAACACCAATTACATACTGTTACTAGACTGGATTCGAGACTGATTCTATGGAAAGAAACCAGTTTTCCTTTTTATCAGAGGCATATGCTTTATCCTGTGAGGGTTTTTTTTCTGCTGTCGAATATTGGTTGTGCTGACGTTCTATCTACCTGCAAGAGAAAAACACCATCCTACAGTTTGTTTCTCTAACCTATCACAGGATGACAACTCCTTAGAGTTAGTCCAGTTAGCAGCATCCTGTCCAGTAGCATCTTGAAAACCTCCAGCAACGCAGACTCGACCGTGTCCCTGGAGAGGTTGTTCCAGTGAACGATTGTTCCTACTGTAAAAAAATTTTTTCTTATACTGCAATGAAACCTCTCATGGTGCCACTTGTACCCATTGCCCCTTGCGTTCTCCATGTGGCTCCTTGTGAAGAGAGCGCCTCTGTCCTCTTTGTAGCTGCCCTTTAAGTACTGGAATACTGTGATGAGGTCATAGAATACTTTGGGTTGGAAGGGACTTCAGACATCATCTAGTTCCAACACCCTGCCATGGGCAGGGACACCACAGACCAGGTTACTCAAAGTCCCACCCAACCTGGCCTTGAACACCTCCAGGGATGGGGCAGCCACAGCTTCTCTGGGCAGCCTGGGCCAGGGTCTCACCACCCTCACAGGAAAGAATTTCTTCCTGATATCTAATCTAAATCTCCCCTCTCTCAGTTTAAAACCGTTACCCCTCATCCTATCACTACACCCCCTGATCAAGAGTCCCTCCCCATCTCTCCTTTAGCCCCTTTAGGTACTGGAAGGGGCTCCAAGGTCCCCCCGGAGCCATCTCTTCTCCAGGCTGAACAACCCCAACTCTCTCAGCCTGTCTTCATAGGAGAGGTGCTCCAGCCCTCAGATCATCTTCATGGCCTCCTCTGGACCCGCTCCAACAGGTCCATGTCCCTCCTGTGCTGAGGACTCCAAAGCTGGACACAGTACTCCAAGTGGGGTCTCAGATCCCTCCTGAGAGGGATCCCTCCCTCCCTCCGGAGCCTTCTCTTATCCAGGGAGAAAAAGACCTCTTTCAGTCGTTCCTCACCGGGCAGGTTCTCCAGCCCTGCTTTGATCATCTTCGTGGCCCCCCTCTCCAGTCTATCCCCATCTTTCTTGAACTGCGGGGACCAGACTGGACACACTACTCCAGGTGCAGCCTGACAAGGGCTGAGTAGAGTGGAATGATCACATCTCCATCTCTACTAGCAATGCCCCGGCGGTTGCAGCCCAGGATCTGATTTGTCTTTGTTGCTGCAGCAGTGCGCTGCTGACTCCTGTTCAGCTGGTTGTCCACCAGGACCCCCAGGTCCCTTCCAGCAAAGTTGCTCCCCAGCCATACAGAGATCCTGGCCTGTACTGGGCTCTTTGGTTATGTCATCCCAGGTACAGGACTGTGCACTTGTCTGTTAAATCTCATACAATTCTTCCTAGCCCACTCTTCCAGCACGTCCAGGTCTCCCTGTAAAATGTCTCTCCCTTCTGACATGTCCACCTCGCCACCCAGTTCGGTGTCATCATCAATCGCATCATCCAGATCATTTTTTAAGATGTTGAACAGTGTGGGGCCCAGTAGGAATTCCTGGGGGACCCCACTTGTGAAGGCTGCCAGCCCAAGTAAAAGCCTTTATTCACCACCCTCTGAGTGCAGCCTGTTAGCTAATTTCCTACATCTTGCAGACCACCCACCCAATTAACAATCGATTAACAACTAGTCAGATTCTTAAGCTCACTTTGCAACAGGACATTCCTCATTTGCTCACAGTTTCACTGAAAGAGATAAAATCAAGTATAATAAAAAAAAAAAAATCTGTTGCAGATCACTCCCAAGCAGCTACTTTTCCCTAGTACAACATCACAATAGAACAACAATGGGATTTTCTTTTTCTTCAGAAGGAAGAATAACTAATAGAATATTTAATCTCAGACTAAGTCCTTGTGCTTTCAGATGAACTCTGAATACCTTTTAAACCAGACTCACAGATGTGAAAATCCTCAGAAGTCAAGTCCTAGCGAGAAGGAAGGTTGTGATATAGAAAATAAACTGGAGTCTCCTGAATCTAAGTAACTTTCAAACTTCAGTATAATCTCTCAAATTAGAAAAGATAAATAACCTGATTTTTCGCACTGACCTGACGAAGGTTGATATAAACTGCATTCTGAAGAAACTCAGAGGCTTCCATGCTCCTTTTCTGTATTGCAAGGACTCTCACTGCCTTCACGCAGGCTTCCAGTTCAATCACACCAGCATTCTTGTACTAGAAGAGAGAGAAAATTCAAATAATATTGAAGTATTGCACCTGTTAGATTCGATAAGTATTTCTGCTCAACACATAAATCAGTTGTCACATCTTCCAAACCCAGCAATTCCTTAATGCTAGTGACTATACCACTAAATTATCAACATATGCCCAAGTGAAAATTAAGGTGTCATCTAAAATGATATTATGCAAAACCACGGTTTTCAGCCTCTTCGCTCACTTTTCTTATTTTGAGACACAGCACAGCTTCAGTCTGAGAACTCAGACGAGGAGAAAAGATGGCAATATTAGTATCATTTTGGATAACCTCATATGTAGTGGGTGTGGGTGGTGTGTCTGCAACAAATTCTACCTTCACAGTGTAATAGGTATGTAAGCAAAAAGGTCAGTTCTACATTAATGCATCACAACCTAAAACTGTTCTATCACAATAACCAAAGAATTAATTTTGCCTTTTCTACTTATTAGAAAATATGCTATACAGCACAGGAAACTGTAGCAACAGAACTTTAGTTTTACTATATCAGTTTTCTCTTTAGTTAAAACGGTACCACCAATGACAAGTGAATTACAAACCATTCTAGTATCTATTTACGAAACATTTTCTGTAAACAACTGTTTCAGTTATTTAGCTTGCTTAAGAAAGGCAGGAGACAATGTAGATGTGCATTGATCTGTTTGAGCTTGGATAACAAACACAGGCAATTTTCTAGACAATCTGATCTAGTTATTTCCTCAAATAATACTGATTTTGGATATTTGAGTCAGCCTGTCTCCTGCTGAAGTTAAACTCTGTTCAGGTATTTATTATCTTTGAAATCCAATGGGGAAAATAAAGCTCAGAACGAAATGCAAGACTTACTCCACCAAAGCAGTTACTTATTCCTCTCTTGTACGTTTACATCAGCAAAAACAAATCACTGGAGATTGAATCCATCTTAAGCTCAGTGATAACATAAAAAAAATATGTAAAGTGCTGCTTCCTCAGCATCAAAGCTAGGAGTTACTCTATCTGTAGGTCTTAAACAGACAAAAGCTAACTATGCTTGTCTTGAACAGCTACACATCAGTCCCAAGACAAAGCTCTTTGTTATTTGCAAGTGAAACTGCGGTGAAGCATATTACTTGCCGAGAGCATAATGTATATTATTATAATCAAAATATAATATCCTGCCCTAAGTCTAACAAAGTCCAATAATCTTATACTTCTAAAGAAATCCTACCATTTCCAGATGAGCAACTTGCCCTTACAGTAACATAAAAAGCTGAATGAATACTTGAGAATTATTTTTATATTGTTGGATTCGAATTTATCTGAAACTATCCCCGAAACTAT
Organism: Dromas ardeola; assembly: GCA_013398915.1. Classification (NCBI taxonomy): domain Eukaryota; kingdom Metazoa; phylum Chordata; class Aves; order Charadriiformes; family Dromadidae; genus Dromas; species Dromas ardeola. Next base: position 30,809 of record VYZM01000123.1, on the reverse strand, counting down.
CAGCTTTCATTGCTCCTGATCATAAATTAACTTAAGCATACAATTTATCTTGTTTCATTTGAAGAGTCTCCCTTCAAGGGACCTCTGGAGATCATCTAGTCCAATCCCACTGCCAGAGCAGGGTCACCCAGAGCAGGTTGCACAGGAACACGTCCAGGCAGGTTTGGAATGTCTCCAGAGATGGAGACTCCACCACCTCTCTGGGCAGCCTGTGCCAGTGCTCTGCCACCCTTAAGGTAAAGAAGTTCCTCCTCATGTTTAGGTGGAACTTCCTATGCTCAAGTTTGTGCCCATTACCTCTTGTCCTGTCACTGGGCACCACTGAAAAGAGCCTGGCCCCATCCTCCTGACACCCGCCCTCATCAACTCCTGAATTCCCCAGAGGTGATTCCAGCAGGCACGGTAAGTAAGCAGCCAGCTTACACAATGCATAAAAGCATTGTTGGGGCTGACGATGAATGTATTAAGAGCCATAAACATATGTAATAGTTAACAAACCTTCAAATATGTAATACTTCTGCTTAGAGTGCTTTAAATATATAAAACAATTAATCCAAAACCTCCAGTTACTACTAGCAGGCACAGGAAATAGCTTACTCAGCACATTGCTGATTTAGGTGTTGTCTTTGACCAAAGATCTGAGATTCCCAGACTCTAAACCAAGCACTTGGTTCAGTAGTATAAATTATTACTATTTCTTCCATTATTGTATGTTTTACAAACTTTATTGCACATGCTTTAGAAGATCCTCTGAAACTAAACCCACAGCAGTTCATTATTCACAAGAATTTCAGTGAAGTTTCTTAAAAATAAGTAGGATTACCTTGCCGTAGTAAGAAATGGCTTCTTTGTATTTATCTATGATGTCTTCAGGACTAAGGCAATTCTTGGCACGTCCTATCTCAGCGCTGGTATCTGCATTTATACCATTTGAAGTCAGTGCACCTAGAACAGAAAAGGGTAAGAAATGAGAAGGACTTTTACCAAAAACTAAGTATATCAAAAAAAAAAACACCTAGGATATGCTGTAGGCTTGACCAAAGCATACATAAAGAATACTTGCCCTACCTAGAAAGAAATCATGCCCTACCTAGAAAATACTACTTCTGTTTTACCATGCTATTTTAAAGAGTGCAAATGAAAAATGGATTAAATCAGAAACCAGCATACAGGAAATAATATTTCACTTAGTAAAAAACAAATATATTCATAATGTTTTACACTTATCTGAGTATTTAGACTATGGATAAAATATTAGGTTGCTAAAACTAGATTATGGCCACATCTGAATATGCAATTTTAATCTCTGAATTATTTCTTCTTCTACTTAAAAATTGTATTTCTAAAGCAGACCTAAGAAAAAAAAAAGTGCAATTTTTTTATAAACCATTTATTAGAACAGTGACCTTCTCCTCCAATCATTTAAAACTACTACTTCCCTTCCCTATGTCTAATCACAGAAAACTAAGTGTTACGTTGTAACAAAGGCCAACAAATCTGAGCCTTAATTTAAAAAAAAAAAAAAATTACCTGAGGCTCAGACAAAACAGTAAGAAATGGCTTTTCTTATATAAGAAAGAAGGCAAGAGACAGAAAGAGTCTTTACATACATAAGAATCAGAAACAGAAGCCAAGGAAATCAGAGGTATTACAAAGAACATGAAAATTTTATTTCTAGAATTTAATTTTATTGCAGAGTTAACATAATAAAATTGAAAACATACATCAAAGGTTTGGCAAGGCTCTATACCTTTTTACATGTTACTTAATCTGTAGGATTACAGGCCTAAATTTATATGGTCATCGCTGCAAGAAGTTTCTCTCCTAACACAGCAAAGAAGTTTTTGTGTTTCAGAGCTGGACTTAACTCTCAACAGACAGTTAAAAGCTACTGTGAAAGATACTTTCTACTCCTCTCTATAAATTCAGAAATGTGTTAATTTACATGCTCAAATGCTAAAGCAACTCTTTTTATATGCTTGTCAACCTTAAAGGATCATACCAAGCACATCTATAGATTAACACCTTAGGGTTTTTATGAGTTTTATGGAAGTTAAGTGAAAAATCTTTGTTAGCGATGATTGAAAGAGTACCATGACACTGCAAGACTACGTGTAACCATTCAGGTTTGTCGGTTAAAAAAAAAAAGTTTAAAAATCCTCACTACTCCTGAGGAGAAACAATCTTGATCAGAATTTACAGGGACACAATCATGGAACTACATCATTTATTTTGTGCCAGTTACCCTTCAGTCTCTTTGCTTCCTCAAGATTTACAGCCAAAAACTGAAGCGTCAGGAATCAGTACTAGTTTTGGCAAGTGGCAGAAACTATCTAAACAAATGCAAAACATATGCAAGTAATAAAAGAAAAGACTTTGGAAACATGCATGAAAATAATGTACCTGGATCAATGAGAACTTCTTGTGCCCCTAAAAGGAGGAACAAAAATGATTTTTTTTCAGCCTTAAATATAGCCAACAAAACAAGCTCTTATAATGTTTTATAACTAACATCAGGCTTGAACAAAATTATAAGATTTATTCCGATCATCATTGCTATTTTGAAGGACTACCAATTATAATTCAAGTAGTCACCATATGATAAATCTCATTTTGTTAAAAAAATAAAGGTAAAAGTTCCATACAATTGCAATGATTTCTGAGACACAACAAGAAGAATTGAAGATTTTTCAGTGTTTAATTTAAAGCCATATCCTTTATCTTTATTCTTGTTTTAGTTGGCAAGTTTCCATCACAATGCACTACTGTATTTTATTATCAGGTCCTACAGCACTTAAATCTCTAAAGCTCATTTAATTTACACAATACTCTAGAATAACATTTTTGAGTAATTTTATCCCTTTCAGTTGTCATTAATTTCACTCCATCAAATTTTCTGAATAATCGAGTCATGCCAACCCAAAAAGCCAGACTATTCACATAAAACAGTTGTCGAGAGTAATGCAAAGTTGTATTATGAGATATGTAACACCTTGTTGCCCTAAACTTTGATTAAACATGGCAATAAAACTGTTAAGATCAAGGGTTAAGCAGTCAAACCCAATTGCTTTACGAGCGAGGCAGGACCTCCCCTCAGTTGATTTGCTCAGACTCCAGACTAGCGAAATAGAGATTTAGAGTCAAAAAGATATTCCAACACTTCACTCGGGCATCCTGATTCTGCTTGGGGGAAGAGGAAAGTCAGGTGACAAAACTAAGAGCTTACCACTTCAAACAAATAAAACACAATAGAGAACCTCAAATCAGCTAGTAAGCTAAACACAAACCAATCTAAATTCAACTTATTTAACATAAAAATCTCACAGCCAACAGACCACGGCCAGGTTCCTGGCCAACATGAACTAAGCAATTCAGAATCTTCTTATACACTGAAGGCTGGAGAGAGGAATCCAGCCGTTCAAGAGGACACAGGCTAAGGCTCTCCCCCGACAAACAAAAAGGTTTAGGAACATGAGAAGTGACACTTTAAAACATCAAAGTTCCCTTCTCACAATCAGCAAGACACTGCAGTCCAAGGGCTCATGGCAACGACCAGGAAGAAACCTGTCTTTGGAGCAGGCAAGATTTCATGTCTCCTTCCATCAGTCAAGTAGTTGAAACACTACTTTATCAACTAATTCTCTTCTGAATGAACCATTCCTATCAAAAGAGTTTCAAAAGAAGTTGAAGGGTATTACCGACAAAAAACAGCCAAAATTCTGATGGTTATAGACAGGTATGAAATATATATTTAAATTCTGCTTAGTAGGGAAAAAAAACAGCACCCCAAAAAAATACCTTTAACACAGCCCTCTTAAGCTTGTGCTCTATATTATACCAAGAGAGACGGTACTAATGCTTCTCTCTCCAGAGATGTTTTTAAATAAAGCAGACACCACAACATTTTTTGAGCAGGTAGGTCCTGCGCTATAGCCAAAAAATGCCAACTGGTGGAAATCACAGGAGAAAGGTGTTTCCCTTGATCGGGTCTGGGCACAAAGGCACTACCAAGAAACCCCAAGGCTGAAGTACAGGCACAAGAAAAAGTGCAATTCCAAGCGCATTAGGAAACAATAAAGTTAACTATCACATCTACAAACCTCACATACTAAATGTCAGTTCTAAGTATGGCATTTCTTGATTTGCACAGAATTTGGAAACCCCTTTTGTTTCTGGCCTTATCCTCCAGAAAGATATACTGGAATTTGTTCCCCAGATTAAATACTGTCCTCACAAAATTAATTATAACAAAGTAGATTACAAACAAAAGGTGCAGTTCGAAAAGATTTTAAGTGAAAGGCACTGCAGAGTCAAAAAAAAGAAACTGAAAAGAAACTTTCAGAAAACCTTGTAGGAAAACGACATCATGGCAATAGCTGTTCAGGGAGACAGAGTTCAGCAGTTCAGATCTCAAAACATGAAGAGATCATAACTAGAGTTAGGGAACGATATCTAATGGACCATGAAGTAGCATTTTCTCTGGAAGGGATGGCAAAAAACTTGTAATCAGTTTTTCTTCACATAAATGTTTGGTACGTAGTGCTTTGTAAAATCTTGTCATACCAAATTAAAACATTTTTAAAGTATGACCACACTAACAAGTTCGCAAACTCCTAACAGTGACAGGACTTTGAATTACAAGACAACTTATATACAGAAGCAGCAATAATAAACCCAAAATATATCTCATTCAGTTATTCTGATAGCTGTGACTTATTTGTTACCTTCTTTAGTAACAAGGAGTACCCGTTACAAATGAACAGATTGCAACACCTACTGTTAAGTATTTGTTGAAAAGTGGACCAAAAGTTAACAACTGTGTGAAATTATACCGTAACAGCCACCATAAAATGCTGTTGGCATTTGGTCATGGGACCAAATGCACAGATTTTAATGACTAGATATTATATGAAAAATTAGTATTCTCTCCTGAAATAAGTTAATTTTACTATCACAATTATCTGGTGTCAACCTACTGAGTTTGTAATAAACATAACACAAAGCAAGTGTTTATTAGATTATGATTTATAGATAAATAAAGATGGGTGGTTGGTTTTTTTAGATGAAGGAATTCATTTTGATCACATTTCACACAAGAGTACTTACACCAGCACTTGAACCCGGCTTCTGTTTGTTTCAGTCCTGTGTATGTGCACAGAAACAGCTGTGCTGGGTTAGACCAAAGGCCCATCTAGCTTATAATAATCAATACATTTTTCCTTCATTACCCTCGCCAGCCTCTCCTAGAAGCCGTAGAAACTTTCAGCAGCCTTAACACTGTGTGACAAGTGTAGGTTATACAATTAAGGGCTCATTTCCCCAAACACAAAGGAGTACAGAGGAACAGTGACAGCCAGATGAACCCCAATAACTTAATCAGAGCCAACAGAGCTGTCTGGGGGTGAAACCCATCATGGTCAGTTAACATGAGCAGCTCTCTGGATCACCTCACCGTGATCACCTTACTCCCTGGATCAGAAAGACTGTAGGTGTTACTGTAGAAAAGTCATTAATGTAAAAATCTTCAAAAGAAATACAGTTCTCCTCTTCCACCTGCCTCCAGTTTATCCTGTCATTGGTATAATTTTACAGAGTTAGGAAGTAGGGAACAAGTTTACAGACGTTCAGTGGTGGCAAACAGAATAAAAATGAAATCCCGTCCTTACCTGGTCTGTGCCTGTTGCCTGCCTCAGCCGAAAGAGAACCTCCTTGTGCCCTGCGAGATCCAACTTTACCTCCAGTACCACCTGGATAATGATAGATGACTGATGCTGAGCATAACCCCTCAAGAGCAGCTGTAAAGAAAGCCAGCAGATTAGTAGAGAAACTTGCGAGAAGTGAAGTATTACGTAGTAAAGGCTATTTACACAAACATAAAGCATGCCTTTAATTGGAGACCTAGTGACAAAGGTCATGGAAAAGCCTGAGATACTCAATATTCTTTTCCTCTGTTTTCACTGGTAAGGTTTATCCTCAGACCTCCCAGGAGCCCAAGACTACTAGCAGAGTCTGTAGGAGTACGCGCTAGCCACAGCAGAGGAAGACAGACATATGAAGCACTTAATCCAATTGGGCGCAAATACACAAAACCCAGTAAAATGCATCCATGAGAGCTCACCAAATGTGAGGCCGCTCACTTATCTCCAAACAGGTCATGCCAAGTGGGGGAGGTTTCTAAGACTGGACAAAGGGAAACATCATACCCTTCTTCAAGAAAGAAATAGAAGGGGTCTACAGGCGGATCAACCTCAGCTCCCTGGCAAGGCTATAAAGAAATCCTTCTGGAAGCCATTTCCAAGCACATGAAGGACGAGAAGGTGACTTGGGAACAGCAAACTTATTTTCCAAGGATAAATCAGTCCTTGACAACCTCACTGCCTCCTATAATGAGATGATTAGCGGACAAAAGGAACAGCAGTGGATGTTGAATATTTTGACTTTTGCAAGACCTTTGAACGTGGTCTCCCATAGCATGCTTATAGCCATATTGATAAGATTTGGACAGCTGGTGGATAAAGTAGGTGGAAAATAGGTTGGACAGCCAGGCTCAAAGGATTGTGATCAGCAGTACAAAGTCCAAATGGCTGCCAGTCACCAGTGGTGTCCCTTAGGAACCAATACTGGGGACAATACTTTAATGTCTTCAGCCTGGATTATTGCATAGAACACTCCAAGAAAATTGCTGGGTGATACCAAATTGAGGGAACAGTAGTGCAGACCTTCAATTCAGAGAGAGCTTGACAGGCTGGAGATATGGGCCAACAGGAACCTCACACAGTTCAACAAAGGCTCATGCATCTCAGATGGGATAACCCCATGCAGCAGAGCAGCCTGGGAGCCGGCTATCTGGAAAGCAGCTTTGCAGAAAAGAACTTGGGGGTCCTGGTGGACAAGTTAACAGCAGTTAGTAGTAGGCCCTTGCAACGAAGGTGACGAATTGCATACTGGGCTGTAACAGCCACAGTGTAGCCAGCAAGTGAAGGGAACCAGTTATTCCCCTCTGTTCTGCATCTGAGAGACCACATTTGAAGCAACACATACAGCTTTGAGCTCCCCAGTACTAGAAAGACGTTTAACATCCTGAAGCAAGTCCAGTAGAAGGCCATCAAAATGGTCAGGGGGCTGGAGCCCATGACATAGGAAAAACAGAGATAATTGGGTTTGTTCAGCCTTAAAGAACAAGAGGCTAAGGGGAGGTCTTGCTGTCTTTAAAGACCCAGTGGGAAGGTACAGAAAAGATGGAGTCAGACGCTTCTCAGAGGTGTGGAGGCTGGATGAGAGCCAATGCAAATTGACACAGGAAATTCTGCTTTAATATAGGAACGATTTGTGTTTTGGTTTGGGGTTTTCTTTCAAACTACTTCCAGCAAAATGTTAGAACAGGTTGCTCAGATTGTAGAACTTCCACCCTTAAATGTATCTAAAACTCATCTGGACAGGTCCCTGAGCAGCCTGATTTAACTGGATGTGATATGAGCAGACTTGGGGACTTCCAGAGGTCACTTCCAATTCAAGTCATTCTGAGTCTATAAGAATAATTCAGTAGTCCAACAGATGGGCCTTAAAATATTTTCATGCCCTGCAGGTGGAAAAGTTCTCCTTTCCTGCTTGAAGAATCCTGAACCATGTAACCTTTTGAAAAGACTAGAAGGAAAGAAGTGGAAAGTCAGAGGGTGTTATGGTTTTCATAATACGTAATGTACAGAGCCATTAGGAAGCGAAGTGCATTTCCAAGTAGAACAAGAAAACTAAAAAAAGAACCAGATTCAGCCATTTTCCTAAAAGGGTATGAAACTGAAAAAACAGAAATTGTGCTCAAAGATCACTTGTATGTATATCCAACGAAGAGAAAAAAGCAGGACTGAAAAAAAAAGAAAAGGAAAGGAGGAAGGAAAAGTCAGGAAAAAAGTGGAGTCTAGGAACTAATGTGAAAGTTATTCTTGTGGAAGTTAAACACCTGTGGCTTTGGCAGATGTAAAGGCAAAAATCTTGTGCTAACAGTCCATAGTAAATATCTACAGAAAGATTTTTAAAACATCCATACCATCCACTGAAAAATAAACGCCTTCCAGAGAAGTATTAAAAAGTCACATGCAAAATTATATTTTTTTTTTTTTTTAAGTACATGCTTTACTACAATAGTACACTTTTACGGTGCAGGTTTTCTTAAGCACACTTCTTTCTCATGTCTTATTAACTAATTTTTATTTTGACTTCATCCTTAGTCACACCTGATATTCAGATCTTGGCCACCAAAATAATCTTCATAATACAGAATAAGATAGTTCGATTTACTTGGTTTTAGCAACAAATTATTCGATTCACTATCACCAATAGTACCTCCAAGCCACAGAAAGTCATTCACAGACCGCAGAAGTTCCACCGCCATGTGATAATGCACCAAGGAATCTTGTAACATGCCAGCTTGTAAACACAGGTCACCAACATGTTTCCGCATCCGGCCTTGACAACGCTTCTTATAGTGCCTGCAAAATAAAAGGTACAATTTACAGTTATTTACAGGAAATGTTTATTTGAGGTAAAGTCAATTTTCTTTCCTTCTTAATAGTAGATCAACATTCATTTATTCTCTTTCTCTGAGCAAACAGCCAGTATTACATGTCCATAATATGCAAAAGTAAAAGAATCAACAATTTGAGGATATACTAAAAAAAGCAATGTGTCACGTATTTTGGCTACGCAGCATTTACACACATAGATAAAACTAAAAGACTGCACTTCAGAGTGCTTTAATAGCATTGTCACGAGTGAAATAGAACTGAATCATAGAACTGCCGAGGTTGGAAGGGACCTCCAAAAATCATCTGGTCCAACCTTTCATGGGAAAGGGAGCCTAGATGAGATTATTGCATCTTGAGAACCTCCAAAGCAAGGTTCTTATAGTCCTTGATGGGTATTGAGCTGCCTTTCCACAGACACTATGCTTTTTTGCTTCTAAGCACACCCAAAAGCTCATTGTTAAGCCAGGGTGGTCTCTCTTTCTGCCTTTTTCCTTTCCTTTGGTAGAGGATGGACTGTTCTTGTGCTTTCAGGAGGCTGTTATTAAATTTCAACTCCCAGCACTCACAAGCTCTTTTGCCATCTGTGGATGCTTCCCCTGGAATCCCTCATAGCTGGCCTCTGAGCATACTGAAGTTGGCCCTTCTAGAAATCCAGGGTCTTTGTCCTACTACTGGTCTTCAGCGTGGTCAGCAGAATCTTAAAAACCATAATGTTGTTATCACTGTACCCAAGGCAATCACTGGTAATTTTGTTGTCAAGTCCTCTTGGTTTATGAGCAGTAAATCCAACAGTGCGCTGTTCCTAGTCAGCATGTCTATCATCTACAGCAGGAAGCTGTCTTCAATGCGTTCCAAGAACCTGATGAACAGCTAGTGCACCGCTGTGTTGTTTTCCCAACAAATATCTGGGTAATTGAAGTCACCCTTGAGAACCAGGTTCTGTTGGCCTGAGACCTCCTTGAACAGTCAAAGTAAGATTTTTTTCAGCCTTATCATCCTGACAGGGAGGTCAGTAACATATCTAACATAAGATCTTTCTTGGTGATGATCCCTCTAATCTTGACCCAAAGGCATTTGACAGAACTTGGGTGGACTCCATAGCTCACCTCCATATACTTAAATTTATCTTTCACATCAAGTATAACTCTGTCCCCTTTTCTTCCCTTCCTATCTTTCTGAGTTTGTTGTTTGTGGTCTTCCAGTCAGGTGAGTTTTACCACCAAGTTTCTGTGATTCCTACGACATTATAACTCTCAGATTACACATGGAGGTCTAGTTCCTCCTGATTCTTGCCCAGACTGCCTGCGTTGGTAGACGTGCACATGAGGTGGGTGGATGTAGAATTCTTGCCTTTGGAGAGGGTTGGGGAGCATGACTCACTACTTTGGCAGGTGCGCTCATCCACCCTATTGCTTATGACTATGCAAGTGTCACAGCTTTGGACACTATCCCCCCAAGTTCATTAGTTTAAAGGATGATTCACTAAGTCAGCTAATTTGCTACTGAAGATTCTCCTTCCTCTTCTAGAATGGTAAATCCCATCTCCCACCAATAGGCTATATTCATTGAAGAGCAACCACTGATCATAGAAACCAAAGCCCCAGCAACACCATCAGCCAGGTGGATCTGCATGATGTGTTGACTTCTGCCTGCACCCCTATCTCTGACTGGCAAGACAGAGAAGAAAATCATTTGTACACCTGTCCCTGCTCCACACTGACAGACCCAACATGTCCACTGTCACTTCAAGCAAGAACTGGCAGGGTTTCTCTTGCTACTCCTTTTTTTATATATTAAAATAAGTGGTGAAGCTCTTTACTTTCCCAAACAAAATTAATCCCCGAGGCCAGTGAAGTCCTACTGAAAATATTAAACAGACACTTCGGTACGACTGAAAAGGCAACTTAGACACAAACCCACACAATAAATGCACTAACTTTACTATTTAATTTTTTTTAGTAAGTTTTAGCTAAAGAAATGTAGCAGATGCAATGTAAGACACAGGCGACTTTCAAAGCGCATTATGACTTAAGTCAGGGTTCAGAACAACACTTTGGATGGTTTAAACTAAAATAGAAGTTACCTGAGAATGAAATTTTAATTAAAAGGATTCTGTAGATGTCATTCTTTATTATATAAGTGAAGTATCTCTAAAGAATCTGGTTAGAAGTCTCCAAAAATATAAAGAACAATCTTGGATTGACTGTCATAGTCCTACGTTTTTAGCTTTTAGTAGATGTAGTGATACTTTTTTAACTAAACTTAGTCCAGCAGAATACCCTAAAAAAGATTACCTAAAAAAGATTCATAGCATATATGAACCTAACAACTTAAAAAAAAAAACAAACCACACACCAAGAAATACCCCAAAGCACACCACAAGGTAACAACCATTCTCCAGATGCTGAACTCTTATCCTCAAGAGCAAGACTGGAATGCAAGAGGAAATGCCACCATTAGGGAATGATATGGGGTTTGGGGTGGTGGTTTTTTTTGTCCAGCAAAGAACTTCCCAGAGGACCCTAGAGATGAGTTAAAGTGCAACTGAAATAATCTCTCATAACACACCTGAACAGACTGTCTTCATGAAGTCTGTAGAAAGTAAAAGTGGGACAGAATATATGAAGTATAAGGGTAGGAATAAGCATATTAATTTATTTCCTTTAGACTGTAAGGCAGAAAGGCTAGGAGAAACGGTAATAATAAAAACAATTACATGTTACTGGTTTGTTTGCTTTGAAGGTTCTTGGATTGGGTTGGGTTTTTTTACACCAAAGAGAAGCATCAAGTCCAAAGGATAACCATTGCGTTCAGCCACCAAATAACATCTTATTCTATGTAGTTGGTTTGAAAAAAGAATAGGTCATCAAGAAGATGAAAAGTAACTGATTTATATGGATGGAGGACAGAAATTTAAAAAGAGAAGATAATGGAAGCACATATATTATCCTTATAAAAATTAAATAGAAAAATCAATCAGAACCAGTGACATTGTTTAAGAAAAACTGGAAATTGTAAATGGAGACAAGAAGTATGTCTCCTATTGCTCCTCTCCACCTAAAAAGTTACAAATAACTCCTATACAAGTGTTCTCACTTTTCTGATCTATCACATCATGTTCACAATTGATGTGAAGATGACGTTAAATGAAGCTAAATACAAGACGACTGTTCTTTATCTTTCAGATATGTCAAGAAATTGAAATATTTCTTATCGTTTATTTTTCAATAAGCATGTACTTTACAGATCTTTTTAAGAAAAAAAATGCAAGAAAATTCAAAATGAAAACTAAAATTGCTTTGCTCAAGCTATTGAAGGGCACCAAATCTTACCAAGATTTCATTCTGAGCTTTGGGTTATAGAGAAATAACATCTGCATCGAACAGCTACTTTCTAAGCTTGAATCAGTATTGTATAAGAGAGTGTAAATTGTTTACAAATCAGGTTTTATTAATCTCTGCATTCCAGAATGAAATTAAGATTGTAAGTGTTATATTGCTGCTAACTTTTGTTGGGGGCTTGGTTTTTTTTTTTTTTGTTGGGTTTTTTTTTGGGGGGTGTAGTTTTTTTTGTTTGCCTTTTTTTTTTTCCTCCACAGAATAAATAGTAGAATTGGAGAATCATTATTTCCTTACGCAGCTATAATTCCTTTCAAAGACGGTAACACTTCAATTTTCCTCTCTATATGTTTATGGACAAATTACATTCCTTACTCTCTCAAAACTGTAGTTTTTAGGTGTTTTTTCCAGATTGCATATGATTAAATTCATAAATATGAGTCATACAGCAAAAGGAAAAGAGATCATGCCAGATTCCTAAAACAGAACTTAATACCAGAATTATTTCAATCATACTGTCTCACCAACAGCTCTTTCTAACCAATACCTAATTTTGCTGGAGATTTATGCATATATCAATCTATGCAAAGTTTCAATGCACTTACTCAGTTAGACATCAATACATACTGCTCATACAACACACTTCTCTCTTAGAAATGCTCCTTATTTACAAACAAACAGAGAATTTATTCTTGGTGATGAAGACATTTGCTATTAATTATTCAAAGACTGAATTTAGACCTACTTTTAGGGTCTTAAATGTGGTGCCAAGACAGGATATATCTCCTACAGTCCCTGCAAGCCTTCAACATCTTCCTGGAAAACATTTTCTCAGTAATTATAGAGTAAGTTTGCACTGTATAAATGTATAAACTGTGTCTTAATTTAGTGCTCTCAATTAAGTACAATGAATTCTGAATTCAGGCTTTCCCCCCAGCCAATTACTGCAAGCCTGTTCAAAAAGACAAAAGACAAAGATTTCATTGAAATGAAACGCACTCTCCACAGACAGCAAAACTTAATTTACTTTGTACTTGGGAAGCTTGTTTTGAAAAAAAGTTAGTATCTACAATGTCAGGTCGTTAAAAGCATGTCTAAGTGACTGATGGCTTCTTCAATGCATAATGGGGTGCAAATTTAATGGAAAAAATCATACATGCATATATATATCAGCATAAAATTATGATTATTCATTTTAAGACCTCGTAGTTTTGCTTCACAGCTTTACCTGAAGAATCTGGCCACAAAGCTGAAAGTGAGAAGCTTATAGATATCTTCTAATTTATTTTTTATTAAAACACTGTTTAATTATTTTGGCTCCCTACTGCTTAATCCTAATCTAACTGATGACAGGAAATCCACATAAATTAACTGCTACTTTTTCTAGGATAAAATGACAACCTTTTTCTAGGTCAGCTCCTTGTAGTACCCTACTGCTAAGAGCTGTTTGTATTTAGTTTTCCTCTAGAAGATTATTTAAAACAGTACATCTCAAAGACACACCCAAGTCTCACCCAAAGACACATCACAAATCCCTTTCAGAGTGTGACCCACTCAGACATACCCTCAGGGAAGGCAATGCCACGTAACGCAGGACCACACGTGGAATACTCCACAGCGTCAGTCATCCAAACTCCTCTTCAGAAGGTCCTCTCCTCAACACATGTACACATACAGTTGACTACAAAACTAGTTTAAAATCTTATTCTCTAAAGTTACTTGTGTTAATTTGGTACCTATCACGCTCTTTATATTCTCTTCAGAGTAATAACCACAATCACTACCACCAGTGACCACTACTACTACTACAAACTGGAAGACAACAAACCTGTTCCAGGAACCCTCTACCCCATTTCCATTTCTACTTCATTTGCTACAGAAGATACATGCTTTACCCCTGCCTTCCCAACTCTTCTCGAGGATCCCAGGATAATTTTATGGAAAACTCAGACCAGTAATATTATATTTCAAGACAGAATTTATTTTTGCTGCAAACCATCCAGCAGCAGGTTTGAAGGAATTTCTGGATTCTCAAAATTACAAAGTGGCTAAATTTAAAAAGAAGAAACATGCAAAATGAATTTGCAAAAGTATTCATGCAAAATGCTTCAACAAAAATTTCCATCAAATTCTGCCCGTTCCCATTAGCATGCAGAACTATAGATATCACCAATCATAACATTATCCAGACGTAAAAGACACAGCTATGGCATTTGATCGACTGCCAGAACTTTTGAATTTGGAAACCAAACACAGGCAGCAACAGCTTCATGGCTTTGGAGTTTAAAAAATAAAGCAAATTCCAGAGGCCAGCAGCCGCCTAAGCAAATTATGTGTATCCTACAAAAAAATTCAGCATTAGTACCAAATATAATTGCTAAATGCACCAAAAGGGGTCAACCACAGTAGTACGGCTCCAGGCAGCAATTATTTTTGTGTGTACTGAAAAATAAAAATAAAAAGCAACACTAAAATATGCAATGAAGGCGGAGTGGAAAGGCAGTACATGGAAGAAAGCTAACTATTTTTAAATATACGCAATCACAAGCCTACCTTTTTAGACCCAACAACAAACTCACAGGGCAGTATGAGAGAAGAAGAAAAAAAAAAAGAAAGGAACAAAACAAAAATTAGAAAGACAGAGAACAGAAAGAAAATTAACACCCACATACATATACTGAGATAGTATAAACTTTGATAAATCAGTGAACAAATCCCATCTACGATACCGTATAGAGAAAGACACATCTATAAATAGAACCCTACTTTTGCATCACTCAGTGGTATTAAACAAATGCCTTACCAGTATTAAAAAAGAACGAACCTAAGACACAAACTGATGTAAACAACATTGATTGAAATGAGCTTATCAAAGCAGATTTATAGTCATACATGAGTATGTTTATTTGTTTTTTTAGCTGAAAACAGAAATAAAATAGAAAGATTAAACAAATGGGATTTCTGGTATTTCTGGCAAGTATGTTTCCTAGCTTCAAGTTTGTAGGACCTTTGTATCACCATGAGAACGTGTATTTCCATTCTTTTCAATCAGTCTCCCAGCCTCCACAAACAACTATCAGTGCAACTGATTTCAGAAACCTTTTCAGTTATCCTCAGCAGCCCTGTGGCCACATAAATATTTTACCTAATTTACAGACAAAGAAGCAGAAAGAAAAATTAACAGATTTGCCAAGATCACCTACTGGCCAAGTGCTCTAGGAATTAAACCAAGGTCAGACTCCCAGTCCTACAACTTCTAGTTAACAGGACAATCTTTCTTCTAGTTAACACGACAATCTTTCTCCAAAACTTCTTAGGACTTAATCGCACTATTTTTCATACATAGAGTTTTCTACCAACCAAAAAAGTTATTCTACATATATAATATAGTGGTTTTGCGTATATCGTCATCTCAGCGTGAGTTCTGGGAACATTGCCTCTTCTGCTCATTTTACAAGCAACTTGCAAAAGACAAAGATCAGCTCCACTTTTTCTGTGAATTATCTTATTTCAAATGTAGCATAATAATCCACATTCCTAATTTATGAACTCTGCATTTTAAAAGAAGTCAATCACATTGCAATTATTATGCAACCAAATTAATGCTAGTCTTACTAACTGGGTGACAGAGGAGATCAGTTCTATGTATCTACTCCTAATCATAACCTAAGTTACTAGCCTTAGTATTTTACAATAAATTGCTTGGACAAAAGTCTCTTTTAAGATACAAAAAAAGTTCAGTAGCTTTAATTAGTCTTCAGATCACATGATCAGAATTATTACGTCCCTTGTAACTTCTTAACATGCTCTCATTGGTATCAAGCCAGTTCATCAGCTCAAGGTTACAGCTGCACTCTACATTTAATGAGGCCTTTGCTACACCCTGTGAAATTTCACTTCAATTTTAGAAGTTACAGGAAAAAATATGCTTATTTGTCCTAAGTAGACATCTGCAACTACAGCAGCAAAGACATATACCCTCTGCTATAAGCAAAGAGAGTGTCTTCTCTTCCATCTATTTAATATAGAATATTTGTACTCTTCAACAAGTTAGTTGCACACTGACTGGGAGGTCAGGATATATTATATACCAAAAATTTTCAAAAAAGGATGGAGGGTATATAAAAGAGAGTAAGGGGACATTCTTTGCCTTTAACCTTTTAGAAATTTCCACATATTCTAGAAAAAGTTGTTTTATTTGCCTCACTATCTCAATAACATTATCATTTTTTTTTATTTCATTCTTTAAACTCATTATGCTGACAGCCTGAAAACCGACAAGGTAGCCAAAGTTATTCTACCAGACTTTCCCATATGCACTCCGTAAATTCCGAGAACCTTTACCCCTCCCTGAAGAGAATTCTACAACATAGCATCTTGGGAAAAAAAACAAAACTGGACTCAGTTGAAGAACGTCCCTTCTAGCCCTGCATCTTCTCATTACAACTTAATGCAATACTTTCCCCTTAATTAGGGAATCTGTCACTGTAAAAGAGAACATGCTACAATATAAACCTTTTATTGCAACCCAAGTACTAAAATGCAATATATTAACATTTCACATCTAAACACTTTGGCTTGAAAGTGCAGGTTAGTTTAATAAACTGATTTTAGTTCAACCATATTTCATGGTCCTGAACCTCTGCTAAGTAGAACACAGAAGCAGAGATGCATCATGCTTCATGAAAGGTCCCTGTGCAGAGACGATCAGGTACACTATGGACATGTATTTCTAACTCAGTCAAGGACAACTCCTTTTTTCAATACAAGCGATCTTCACTTGGGATTACGTAAATTTCTCCTTTCTGTTACAAAACTCTAATATTAAAAAAAAAAAAGTCCAGTCACTTACAGTATTTCCTTAGTCAGCCGCGCAAAATACTAAACTGAATTTAAAGATCTTTCAATTCAGCTTGCTTATGCTATTTATATAGAAATCCTAAGTTTTAAAACAATCAGAAGTACTAACTCCATAGCAAAATAAAAAGCTGAAAAACTTTCTTACTATTGAATGGAAAGAGGAAAGATTAGAATATTTAACACCTTTTCTTTGAGCAGTTAAGTGCCACAAACATTTAAAGTATATCCATTGATCTAGACTTAACTGAAAAAACAGTTGGCATTCAAAACACCAAGCAAGGTTATTTTTAATACCCGAACCAATGCTTAACTCTGTATGAACCCCTATGTTTGCAGAACCAGGGTCATACAACTTCCATTTTCCAAAGGATTCAGGCATCACACTAAATCTGTTTCAACACTTCAGTGAAGGAGCATAAAATTTTTTCTTGGATACGTATGGACAAACACACCACCCGTTATTTGAGCTCCTCACCGGTTCAGAACTTCACAGGAACTATATAGCCACTAGCTACAACACTGCCACTGCTCATAAGTAATTAATTTATGTCAGGAACTGACTTCCAAAGCACAATTTCAAAGCATGCTATTTAGAAGACACACTTGAATGGCATAATTAATTCTGATTTTGAGATTCTTGACCAAGATCCGTAGTTTTCTTAGCTAATTGGAACAGGAAATCTTTGTAATTACGTTCAACTAAAATTCATCTGAACTGAGTAATTAAAGCTGAGATTCTAAAAGGGCTCATCTAGTCTACAAAACTTTACCACCCGTGCAAAGTACAAAAAAAGCCAATAACGTAATAATTTATACTGCTAACGAAAGCTGAGTAGTGTGGGGATGAACCACAACACTGAAAGAGCAGCTTGAGTAGGGAACAACATCAGACAAGCAAGTCAGAGCAAGTTCAACTTGCTCCGCTCACCAGCAAAGAGGACCAGGAGCAGGGGAGAAAGATACTGCTGGCCCTTCAAGCAGCCAGAGATAATTTAATGGAGGGCTTCAAACTAGTTAGAAACTTAGAGTACTTTCTTCTAGTATATATCACATTCTTATACAGAGGTTCTAAGGCTAGGACTAATTATGCAGGCAGAGCTGATTAACATGATCAGAAGGCTTCCCAAACCTGCTTGCACAGCTCTGGACAACCCCGCTGGACACTTCTGAGTATTTTCCGAGCTTTTTCACACAATAACGACTGCTGGCATCCCTAGGAGTACACACCAATGTCAAAGATACTATTCCCGCACATTCTATGTATTTTGATAGGGCTTCCACACCTCTGTCTTTTCCAAGACAAAAGGAAGGTGGTTGCTTCTGTCCTTTGGATTTGACTGCGGACAGACGAGTCAAACACGTTTTGCACCTGCCTGTAGCTAGCAAGCCAGAATTACTAATCCCTAATACAAAAGCTATGTAACACTCAAATCTGAAAAGATAAGCGTGCAAATGATTAGGAAAGAAAGATGCGACAATGGAAAAAAAAAAAGTTACATACGCAAAACCAAAGAGAACAGTTGTGAGAAGAATGGTAGCAAAACAGGACAGGTCAAGAATATCAAATAATTAAATAAAAAACAAGGAAAGATGCTCGACTTAGTCACCAAAATAATAGTCACTGTTTCCTAGGACAGAAAAGTAGACAGAGGCTTAGAGGGGGAAAAAAACCACAGTAAGTAGGATTACTCAAATACTACTCAACGTAATATAAAATCATTTTTCATCAATGTTAATTGAATTTCTTTATTAATACTGTGTATCTATAAACCATTTGAAGCTTTCCAGCAAAAAGTGTCTTTATAGCAGAATCTGTCAAACCTTTCCTGTGACTTCTTCCTACTATTTGAGTAGCCTGATAAATATGTTATATACAAACTCAAAACATCAAATATAGTCAGACTACAAATTAAATTGTCTTAAATTACAACAGACATACACAACAAGATAGTAACAAAGTACACTTTGTCCTTTCTAATAGGCTTACTCTAAAGGCTAGCAATTGCCACATACATTTTTTCAAGATCTGCAAGCTGACCAAAATAGCTGCTTACCTACTATCTGTGTCCAGACCTACAAAATCCTTCTTCTCAAAAGGAACACAGAGGAGCGGGATCTTGTCTCCAGACTTATCAGTGGCTCTGTCAAGCCGCTTAGACTCCAACACTATGAAGAGGGATTCAATAAAATCTTCTATTCTCTTCTCCACAGTTTCGCATTCATCATAACTGGGATAAAACGCCACATCCGTACGGGGTTGTTCCGCAATCTCTCCTTGAAGGCCAAAGACAAACAACCGGGAATCATAGAGAGTAGAACCATACATTTCCTTTTGAAGATGGAACTTTTCAAACGTCTGAGGCCAGTCCTTTGCAGAAGAACAGTCCGTGATAGTTATCAGCCCCACAACTTTCCGGTGTGTCTGAAAATCCCCCCATTCGTTGTTCTCTGGGGGATAATGGTGCCTATAACGGATATACAACACGCGCTGAGAGTCACGCACGTTAACTTGACTCACTGCTGAAATTCTCTTGTAGATCCTGAAAAAGCTCTCTTCAGGTACAATGCCAATCGGCTGAACCACAACCAGGAGAGTCTGATGATCCTCAGCACACTGCATGTAGTCGGGAACACTCATTTTGCATCAACTGCAGGCTAGTAAGAGAAAAACGTACATTATTTTTTAACATTCATAAGTACACATGGTTGCTGAATGAAACCAGGGCTTCAATGCTAAACGCTTCTGCATCCTCTATATATGTGCTACAATTCTAATACTTCCTTTCATCATTTTACTGAATCTTCAATCACGCAGCCTACTGACAAAGTTACACAGTGCACAAGGAGTGTTTTTAGTCACGTATCAGTATGGCCACAAACAAAAATCTGTAAATTTGGTTTTTCCAGCCAAATCGGTTTCCCATTCATTGTGCAGTTACACAAGCCAACCTCACACACGGGGCAGCAGAGTCTCTCCCCCACAGCCTCAGATTAAACGCTCGCTAAAGCACCACCTCAGAAGAGATGCCCTTTGGGACTCAGGCTCTCCAGTCCGTCTCCACAACACACCTTGGGGAAACACAGAAAATTGTGTGAGGTGGGATGTAAACAGGCACCACATCTGAATGACCAAACTTTACACAGCTGTCAGCACGTGCATATGGCCAGGAAGAGGAAAATCAGGTCCAGAACACTTATTTTTGAGAAAAAATGAAGTCCTTATTTTCTCAAAACACACACGGGTTCATCAGAAGGACCAGGCAATGTTTCCTGCTTTTATATTTAAATATTTAGACTTCCTTCTCCCCTGAGCTATTTGAAATTGATTACTGTACTGCAGCTGCATCTCTTAAATGAAGATGCGCATCGCTGAGCCCTCCCATCTCCTCTGAGACCTCCCGGACCACCACAGATCCCTTGGAGGATTTCAACTTCAAAGCACCCTATAAAACGTACATACCACCCAAAAAAAAAGAACCAAACCGCAAGGCAGCACAGCTTTAGACTGACACGACTTGGTTTTACCAAACAGAAAGAAGAAAAAGAGCTCTGAGCCCGGGAGCGCAGGTTGCAGCCAAGCAGCTGTTTGAGGAGAGGGGGTTTTCCTCATAATTACCGGCAGCGCCGAGGCTGGAGGACGTAAAGCCCCTCTCCCCCCACACTGCCCAACTCCAGCCCGAAGTGCAGCCAGCGGAGCGGCGCCCGGCCCCCGCCGCCCGCCCCGCCTCGGCGGGAGGCCGCGTCCCGCCACAGCGGGCGGAGCGCTGAGGAAGGCAGGGGGCTGAGGGGCGGCGTGAGGCGCCGGGAGGCCTGGTGGAGCGGCCGCGGGGGCCGAGGAAAGGGCAAAGCCCCTCGGAGGAGTGGCGGCCGCCTCAGGGCCCGGGGGGGTGACGCGGAGGGTGGGGGACTCTCACAGCCGGGACAGGAACCGCCCCCGCCGCCTCCTGCTGCCGGACGCGCGGGGCGGAACTGACGGCAATGGGAGCGCGGCCCGGCCCCGCCCCGCCCCGCCCCGCCCCGC
>VYZM01000122.1:0-12679 GCA_013398915.1 Dromas ardeola | reverse complement strand
AATACTGGCAGACTTTGCCACAATGTGGCCTAAAGCACCTACTTTCATTCCAAATGGGTTTGTGGTACAGATTTACACAAAACAGACTCCCCGCTATTGCTTGTAAATTTTCATAAACACACTAGAATTTCAAATTCCACAGGTGTCATATATTTCTAATACAGAGGTAATCAAGTACGTGTGTAAGAGCTTGAATTCCATGCAGTTTCTGCACATGAAAAAATAGTTTAAAGAAAGCATTCTACTGTATGCTGAATGTGTTTGGTTTTGTACAATCAGCAAAACCAACACTAACCCAAACAGTTGTTTCTGCCTGACTTTGCAATACTGCAGAAGTTATACTTCGATTTCAAGGTTCAGAACTTTGCTCAGAAGCATTTCAAAGTAATCAGCATTAAGTCATTTCAGTAACAACTATTTCCTAGTAAAAAAAGAAAAGCAAGCCATTCAGAATTTATGCAGGAATTTTCTCTTAGATCTTAAAAATCAGATTTGGAAAGCATATGATTTTGTCTCCCTTTCAAGAATTTTATACTGTTTTTTCCACAGTATGAAATGTGATATTATTGTGCCTCTTTCGTGCATTCCACATTTGTATTACACTATCTTTATCTCCTTAATAAAAAGGTAACTTGGAAAAAATACACACATTTTAGCCAGAAACTTCCATCTTTTCCACTGTGGTCTCTTTACTGCCTCAAAAATTAGTGTGTTACATG
This sequence comes from Dromas ardeola, assembly GCA_013398915.1. NCBI lineage: Eukaryota > Metazoa > Chordata > Aves > Charadriiformes > Dromadidae > Dromas > Dromas ardeola. The sequence continues at coordinate 11,960 of VYZM01000122.1, read as the reverse complement.
AAAAATAAAGTATTGAAGAAAATGAAAGTTACGTATGTGACAGACTTAATGAAGGTTTAAGTTTTGCTCTAAATCCTGTGCTAGTAATATACTGATTTCATGGCTTAACATTAAGACTTCACTGACTGGAGGCATGGCCTCAGTAGCCAATAAAGTTATGTGATCTGCAACAGTAAAATGCTCTCTGAGATATTAAATCAGTAGCCAGATGGCTGGAACAAACTAAAATTCACAATATGAATTTTCTCTAAGCTAAAATGGAATATATATTGTTATTAGTTTTATCCATTTTAAAAATGTCAGATACAGGACATAATTTTAATATCCTGTTATTAAAATGCTTTGCAAGGAGCTGTAAATATGTATTAACATACCTCAAAATTAAGCACCCCAGTGATGTATGTAGATGTTTTATTGTTGCTGCTCAAATTCATTATAATTCGTCTAGTGCATCAGCTGATAACCTCCAAAACCATCCTGCAAGCACATTCAAGGGCTTGTTTACTGAAGGGAAGTTTCCACAGAGCACTGCTATCCTGGTGACATTATGCTGATTATCTATAGATATCGCAATGCAATACAAAACCAACGTTATCTGTCATAACTTTTTTTTTTCCCCAGTTCATAAGACTGTCATTTTCAATTTTATTTGAGAAAAAAAAAAATCATACCCTAGTCTACTAGGGTATACTTAAAATTATCATGTTACTTTTAGTATATGAATTCCTTGTTGTCCGGTCAACAAATAATTCAAGGTTTAATAAAGGAAAACAGCATGAAAAGGAGCAAGATTCCTTTTTCTTTACTTTGGCCACTTTTCTACACGCTGACTGAAACAAGGTTTTCTACTTTTTTCAGAGCTAGTTTTGTGGAATTTTAAACACAACCCAGTCACATGAGCATAAAGGTAGAACATGGAAGATTTTACCATTTATACATTGTTATTTTAAAGTAACTTTCAAATAAGCATACAGTATGATTTTAAAGCCACTTGAGTAAATTTTCGCTACAATAACAAAAGGCACATTTGCTTCTTTGGAGTCATTAGCCACTTAAGTCTTAGAAACAAAACTGTCCCTCTATACATCAGAAAATGGTTTTGAGAAACTGATGAAATAATATATGACCAACTTCAAATAAAGAAAAATAAGAAGCAAGTTTTAGCATGTTTATTTTAATCATGCAAGAGGATGACTAAGTTTGAATAAACTGTTAAAAGCCCCCAGTGAATAGATGGAACTGTTACTAACAATGATTAAATGATTCCTATGATTACATTGCCTCAAGTCCTGGTGAGGTGATGCAAACATCTGGATTTCCAGTGTAGATCTTAACACAATCTTTTAATAAAATCCATCTTCATAATGGCCACTGAGGAATATTACTCTCATAATACAACTTACATGCAATTATTCAGTGTAACACTTGTATTTTCTGTCATTCACATATCATTGAAAAGCTTTACAAGAGTCCTGGGTTTTTTTGCAATTTTTCAACATACTTTCCTTTATTCATGTGGTACTAGCAACATTTGCCCTTTTCTAACATTTTATACTCCCATTTAATTTCGTTTTGTATATTTTGAGGTGTGCATGAAGTTTCTGGCATTGTATTGGAAGTACTAACCTTCACTCTATAGACACCAGGGTCAGAATGCAAAAATTACTTATGCTACAGTTACTGTGATCGGTCATTGTTTAGTGTACGTATACATTATACATTTGAAGAGAAGTACCTGTTAGGACTACACTCAACTCCATGTCTTCTCATGTTCTGAGATGGGACATCCTACGAGTATGTATCATTAACATGGCAGCAATGGTCAGGCAGTCTTAGGACGCTAGGCACGAGATGTTTTCAGCTTCTTCAGGCAAATAATGCTTGACTGGTTTGGGTTTTTTTTTATTTTTTATAGAAAGGACTCTGGTAACAATAGCTGCCACAAGCACAGAGTTCTAACGTGTGCCATTGTTTTCGGCAGAAAAAAAGTCTATTAACAGAATATCAGTCCTACAGTAGAGTTATATCCAGATCATGCATGGTTAGCTTTCAACAACCTACTCAAACATGAATATCTGACACTAAGTAGAAAAACTTGATGAACTTGTCTATCCAGGGCATGCAAGTTTCATACTCTAGAGATCAGCACTTCTGCTTCCAGAGTTTCAGGAGCACCACCACAGAAGACCATCTGGTGTTTATGATGAACAGAACAGACTTGTAACACTACCTCACTTGGGAAGTGACATTCGGAGACCACATTCTCTGCATCTGAAGGTGATTCAAGACAGCTTAAGTACACACCTATCTGACCTGCATTTTTTTGAGGTGAAGACACACATTCAATGTATCCTTGGAATCCAGACACTAAACTACTTCTGTAATGCTTCCTGCACTACTGCAAGGACCAAAGATCTTAGGTATCAGTGGGAATAGCAGGACATAAAGCTTTTCTAGAGCCACAAATGGCATCTCTCTACTTATTCTCAGGCAGGATGACTGAAAAGACAATTTGTCAGAGTAATCTGTATGGCTTCACAATTTCCTCTTTTTTTAAGAGGCAATATCAAAGCATGGGTGAGACTTCCCACATATACGTATGGCTCCATCATCCAGGTGTGAACAATGTGTCTATTACAGCTCGTGAAGTGACTAAAAGTGGCCATTATCAGGTTATCATAAATTGTCAATTTATTCACTGGAGATTTAGGATACCATTTTCCTTCCATTTTCTGTTTCTCAAGTATTGGCTTTGCAAGCCTGAAGTGAGATACCGGAAGGACATAAGCACTATCATTTTCTTGGATTTACAGAGTTAAGACCTCTTGTTGGACTCGGGAGGGCATGCATAACAGATGTGTTAGCATAGGCTAACTTGCTCCATGCAGCATCAAGTTTTAGTATATGGCACAGAAATTCTATTAAATGTATAAGGTGAGCACCATACCTCATGCCCTGTGATATGCATGAGACCAGAAACAGCAGCTGCAATGGAGTCGTATCCACCTCTCTGAACCATTGGACCAGTCTGACCATAACCTAAAACAGAAAGAGAACAGTTAGTAATTCTATCAAGGACAAGTACAACATAAACACGTATTACTATTTTAGTACAGGAAGGAACCAACTAGTATTTCTCAACAGCTTTTGTTCACAATTTGTCCAGGTTGTACAACCAATGAACGCTACTGTATTCTATTTATTCCTGCACATTTTTTTTTAAGAGTAAACAGTTGGATTTATCCTGTGCGGGTTGACAACGTGTTTGATCTTAATTCTAGACAGATCTCTGGCCCTGCTGTGTTTCATTCACTGTAGATAGAATTCCTTTTTTAATTTCCTGGGTCAGCTGCAGTGGAATTCAGATGTCATTTCAGAGGCTCTATGGTATCTCTACAGGCCTCCAACTGCTGTCCAACAGTGCCATGTTGCCCATGTTACACCTCCACTCTGCCATAAAGATATCTTGAGTACAACAAACGATACTAAAATCATGACACTACGGTTTAGACACATGAATTGTTCCCCCCTTATTTCTCTTACTTTATTCCACATCTAAACAGAGATACCTTCAAATTAAAACATTGTTTACAACAGAGAGCAAGGCTGTCTCTTTAGCAAGTACATACAATCTGTTTGCCAAGAGTTAGCAACAATGAAATGCAAAATAAAAACACTTTTATGGAACTACATAAATACAATTTTGTTCAGCAATAGAATTAACAGCTGTAGCCAGAAGGATGCTCTCTTGCTTTTGTCTGCTTTAACTCATCATGTTCTTCCAACAACAACCACAAAATCTTCCAGCTGAGGATGTCTTGCAGGATCAACTGAAGAGGTTACAAATCCAGACATCAATCCTATCCCCCTGCCAGGGATTACTGACTGTCAATCATAGCATAACCTAATAATTTAGGGGTGAAATTGGAGGCAGTTAATCCACTGGGCCTGTACAACATAATGACCTTAAGTGGTCAAAAAACCAACTCTGGTTTTCTTTTATGGAACCAGTGACCACCAACACAGAGGGGAGAAGTCAACAGGGAAGGAGCAACATGTTTGATTGCTATTATTAGAACTAACAGAAACAATCCGAGCCCTTAAGAATCAGATTTAAGAGTCTCTCCTCCTCAAATAGGTAGCAAAATTCAAAAGCTATTCTCATGCTTTCTTTTCCCTTTTCAGATATCTCTAGGAGAAATCCCCTAATTACAGGAGCAAACAGGAGATATTTGTCACAGACAAGATTCCTAGTTTGGTTGGCAATTTTAAGGCAATGTTTCTGTATTGCTCTTAGTTGCGATGACAGTATTAAAATAAAAATATATCAACATATTCTACAAGATAAAACTTCCTGAAACTCCTAAATTCCTTTTAATTATTATCCTGGAATAATCTTTTCTATACAGAGACAGTCTGTTTGGTAGATGTGACAGTCTAAACATTGGCTTTGTTGATTACAGCACACAATTAAAAATCATTACTCAGTGGGGTAGTCTTCCTCTGTTCCTCCACTTGGACCAACGCTGTTATGTACAAACTTCATAAATGACTTCTAATATACAGTGCAAGAGAACAGTGATCACTTCAAACTGGAGTTAAAGCACTTTGTTACTCCAATTAATAGTTAGTAAATCATACCAAGCAAAATATCCACTAGCCATACCAATCTCCCCATTATACCACAAACTATCTTAATTCTCTGATATTTTTCTGGAGACAGCAAATCCACATTGTGCAAAGCTGAGGAGGAACTCAACTTCTCCACTCAGTATCACTGGGCATATCAGCGTACTACAGCCAGCACACTGACATTGTCAATGCAGCCTCAAAACAAACATTTCAGAAGAAAGAATTCAACGCTTTTCTTATGGTCAAATCTGTATATTATTGACTACTCACAGGAGAGATTAAAAAAACCTACTAGATTTAGAATACACTTGTATTCAAAATCGTGTCTCTGACTGCTGACTGTGAGACCCTAAAGAGCAACTGGTGACAGTTCTTTTCATATACACACCCTTATGTTTACAGAAAATAGGTGTTTTCACTTTCAAACACAACAGGACTAGCAAATCAAATATGGTGGATCCGCCCAAAAATGCTCTGAAGGGCTCTAAATAGGCATATACCATTATGTCATTGGAATGAACTGTAGCATTAAAACCATTTAAATGTGTGGGGCCACTTCAAAAACAAAATCTTGCTCAATAAAAAAATTACTCAAAACAAGTTTAATTGAACAGTGAAAAGCATATTGAATTAAGTGAGAAATTATGTACTGGCCTCAATTATTAACAAAGAAAAGACATCTCAACACGTCTGCTCACACAAACGTTTTTATAAACAGAAAACATCTGAAAATTAAGCATTTAGTATGTAGACAGAACAACTATAAAATACTTTGCAATGCTCTTCTGGTAAGGACAAACTCTCAAACACTATATTCAGGAAAGGTGACAGGCAACAAGTCATGCCTTTCTCTACTGGTATTTTAGAAATACAATTTTTAAAGTCCTTTTCTCACATTATAACAGTCTGGTTTCAAAATAAAAATTATTATCTAATGGCTTTCTGGTTAAAATTAGAAGTTCTAAGGAGTGTTTAATTAGTTTTCACAGGTCACAACAGATTAAAAAGAAAAAAATACATAATTCTGCTTTTGATCTGAATTGACAAATCTAGTGTAGCAATAAAATCTGTTGCCATTGGAAATGGTTTGCCCCAGGAACGTTGGACATATAAAATGCCTGGAAGAAGAGGCAGCCATCTAACTGTAAGAGTTAAGTGAGAAATAGATATTTCTAGAAGTGAAAGATCTCATTATCCAGACAAAAGTCAAAGGCTGAACGTTATTATTCTAGTACACTACACACGTCAGTGGAGCAGCCCAGCATAGATGTTTTAGAAATAACTATGAACACAAATACAAAAAGTTTGAAAGAGAACACAAAATTAGATTCAGAAAATTTTCAGCCTGGTGCACAGATCTCACCAGAACTGTAAAAGATACACATATATGTGTGTATATATATAAAAATTATATTAAACAACTTCTTAAAGATATAAAAATGCCACTTAAAGTTTATGTTTGTCCAAATATCCTGTATTCTCTCACACTTGAATTCAGCGTGCAAAAGCGTAGATTTGCAATCACACGCACACTTAACCCTAAATAGAGGTTCCTGTTTAGTATAACTTAGTTAGTGGCTTATCTAGTTTAGACGCAACGGAAAATGCTCCAGATTAAAAAGATAATCCCTGTTGAATACAGAATACAAAGACTTTACAACAATGGTCTCTGAAGTTGAAAGACAACCGATTGCACCCGTGCTCTGAACTGCCCTCTAGTGGAGTTTACCTCCTTAAACTACAGTCAATATTTAAATAGTCTTTCTACCAGTACAGAATTTTAGTCCCTTAAATCCAGTGAATATGTTTTTATTTTGGGGAATATATTTCAGAGGAGAGACAAAAGAATTTAAAACTCAGTTTAATAAAACCGAGAGTTTTCTACATCATTTCAGTTGGAGAGGGAGCTGCATAGATGCCTAATCTCATGTAGACTTTCGTTTTGTGTAAAACGGAATCTGGAAAGAACAAAAGAAAGTTTCACACACCCCAAATCCCTATTCAACTCCCACAATCCCAAAACTCAGAAACACAAACTCTAGCTGTCCACTAAGGACTATTTGCTTATTCAGCATAGTTACTTACACCTAAATCTTCCTGTTCCTGTACTGACCCTGCAGCCAATTCTTCTATGTAAGAACGTGTACCTTTATTGTCTTTACCTTTTTGTGAGTAAGAAAAAGGAACTGGGTATCAGCCAGGTTTGACAGAGTAAGTTGGGCTGGCTGCTTTGTATCAGCTTAAGGGAAACATGCACCTTTATGGTAGGCATTTACAAAGCGAAAGGCACAGCTTTCCCCCAGCAATCCTGCATCCCTCACAATTTCCACCAGCAATCCCGTTCCCTTATCTCAGACAAGAATGTAGAAAGTGACCTTACTGGCTATATTTAGCATCCCCTGTTCTGCAGAACTTTCCAAGTGGTTAAAGAGAAACTTGCAGCTGAAAATTTTGAAAGAATATTCTTAACTAAGATCTCCACCATCTCTCTTGAAGTCTACAGATTAACATACAGTGTATGAATATTCAAAATGAGACATGCTTAATGTGACATAGAAAAGGATATATCTCTGTTCCTGTAACATTCACACACACACACACGTATTTGGGGGAATATGGGGGCATATGACAGTTTCATAAAATAAGGCAGGATAATGCAGCTCACAGCTGTTTTAAAAAAGCCTCCAGTTGTTTGGTTGTTTGATGGCCAAATGTTTGATACAGAGCAACAAGAGAAGAATCAAAATGCCTAAAAAAAAATATTTATCTAGCAAAACAAAGATAATCATGTCAAGATAAATGGTAAATTATAATAGCACTAAGATGCTCATCACTAGCTGGGGGCACTACAGAAGTAACTTTATGTAGGACACTAATTGCAACTGATTGAAGATTCATTTGGTAAAATGAATTGAGACAAATAAATTTCCCACAAATATTGGCAATATATACCCATTCCAATTAAAACTAAGAGTTAGACTGCTGCTATTATCCGATTAAATTACACCGTTATTAATACATTACAATTCCTGACAAAGGGGAAGAACTGAAAGTATTTCTTTCCCCCAGATATTTCTAGTTGGATCAGAGAGATGTAGTAAAATAAAGACACTTTTCAATGGAAAAATAAATCTTAGCTACTTCTCTAGGGTTGGTGTGACATTCCTGCTATGATTAAAGGGGGCCAATTAGTCTGAAATGCAGAAGTCACCTCTGACACGATGAAGCTAATCATTTCTGTGCTTAGTGTACAAGTGCCATGTGATGCCACTCAAGCTTTGGAACATACCACAGGAAAAATGATAATATTTGCAGGCATCATATGGGACAAAACTTTGTGAAAAAATAACATGTCATAACAAACTACTGCTAGTTTATCCACTTTAAAATGGTCAATATATTTATCACATAAGAGAGACATACTTTGCTTTGGAATCCACCCTAAATGATTCTGTTCTGAGACAGAAATAAATATTATGAAGTGAGAAAGGTCAGGCTGAAGATTAGGAAAAATGCAATAACAGTAAAAGCTGTTAGACTGCACTAAAGTGTTATTAGTGAAGCTGCCAAATGCCAGATGCTCAAAAATGTCACACTAAATTTAAAAATGCTAGCAAAAACTGTTTCCAAAAAGAACTCTGTTAGAAAAACAGACTAATGTGTCTTTCCAGCTTTATAATACCATGTCAGCTACAGCATAGCTTTATTTCATTTTTGCCAGATGACAGTGGGATTTTTAGCTACATTTATGGCAGGCATTCTTCATAAATTTTAAGAAAGCAGGCAAACCAAATAAACAACTTTGTCCCAGACAAAGTTCCATGTGTCTGTAGATCCTATGCTATTCCAAGGCATGTACTGAACACACATTTGGACACCCCGTTTGCTTGCTTAGGAGTTACTGATGATATGGTGACAGGATTTCTAACACGTGTATAAAAACAATTCATTTTGACTAGGAGCTGCCTGAAAGCATCTGCGATAAACAGACACCACTGTGCTGCAACATCAGCACTTAGAGGACAATCCCCCTAAACCCAGTATTTTTATGTAGGTTACCTTAGATTTGTTTGGGATCTTTACAAAGGTTAACAAAAATGCTTCTTCATTTCTCAGGTGGTTGTATATTTGATTTGTATTCGATGAAATTTAACACTTTCCCCGGGACAGTAGGTCACAAACACAGTTTGTACCTTCCACAACACTACAGAGAAAGTAGTAAGTCTTGAAAAATTACTGAAAGCACAGGAACTGGAAGGGAGACAAAAGAACTCCTACAACACCTGAAATAACTACTCTCATTTCTTCAATACGATTTGCTTTCGAGCTAATGATGACTCTGTAAATTAACTGCTACAAGTAAGTCTGAATATGATTTTCTGTGTCATAAAAAGAAATGTCAGCATTTCTCGTTATGACCTTTGTCCAAAATATTTGTATCACATGCTAGAGAAAACCAAAAGCCATCATTTCTGCATTTCTTCATGATTTGATAGCATGATAAAACTTTATAAGACCAAATATAAAACACATTGTACTAAAAGGAGAGGAAAAACCAACACGGAGACATGCTGTCAACACAGACCAGTTCCCTGCAGCTCAATTCCCACATGACAAATGACATTATAAAGTCAGCCTGTGTAGGATATTCTGAGCAAAACATAGAAAAATATGTTCGACATAGGCATTTCTACAAATAGGGACTAAACATTGTCACAAATTCAATCCAGATAGATGGCTATCCCTGCTGAATAACAAATTAATGAGAAACACCTTTTGACTTGTTCTTTTGCCAAAAGAAAACATTCAATTAAAGACAGCTTACATCTTTACTTAATAAAGATTAATGAAACAAGCAGAAGAACACAAGCAATTCTCTGTGATGAGAAAAGCCAAAATCTAACAGACGCATTATATGAAACTTTGCAATGTCGGGGCTGCCAAATACGTTAGCAATACGAGTAACGACTTTTGGAAAATGCTTGCCATGTGTTGGTCAGAAGGAAAGGAAGTACAACTTCCTGGGTAGGCAAGCTTACAGGAGATCAGAACCGATACGAAAAAAGGTGAGGTCAGAGCAAACTGATGAAAGGAGATTAAAAAAAAAACCCAACCTTAAGTCAGCAGGCATAAAATCTGACCAACAATCTGATTAATACATTTCATTTCCCAATTGATGACTGTGAATGTGTATGGTGTATCAATTACTTTATTGCTTTTACACATGCTGATTTAGACACTCTAACCCTGTATTTTAAACAAAATCAGGTGCTATAAATTGGAAGGCAAATATAAAATAAAATTATTAAATTACATGAAAAAAAACTTTCTGCTAGGATTTAGCTACTGAAAAACTAGAAGGGGACAAACAACAGCCTCTGCCAGTTGTCCAGCTTCATTCAATTTTCATGGGATCTGGGTACCCAGCCTCACACGATTCCTCCGAAAACACCAACCACACTTCTGGGACACAGCCACACACCATTTCAAACAACGTAAGCCTGGTTTTCAACAGGCTTTTAATCAGGCCTGCAAACTTCTGGGCTATATTTTCTAGCTTTTCAGTATGCCAAATATAAGTTACAAAAAGGCACTCCTTCCCTCCATAACCTAAACTGTAATTACCTAGGAGATGCTATTATCACTCCCTTTTGCTAAGCCAGCTCAAGTTTAACTTGTCCCGCTCTGAATTTCAAGGCAGAAGCGGCTTCCCAACCTAAGTGGAAGCACTCTTCCACATTATTTCAGAAATCAAATGCAACATGGTGACCATTTTCTAATAGCAGAATTTCAATTAAAAGCTTAAGCTTTTAGATGACATTCAGATTAAGTACTCAAACTTTTTCCCCGCCTTGTAAGGAGGCTGAGAGACTCCCCAGTTCCCCACCATTGTTTTGAGTTTATACAAATATTCCTAGCTACATACTCTTAAGGTAACAACTGTCTCCTTGTACACTGCTTGGTACAGATACAGCCGATCTTATGACTTCAAATACTGACACTGTAAAAGCTAATTTTAAAATAGTGAAGTCAATTACTCATAGCAGTGGCATTCCCCCAGAATCCATCCAAGCTGCAAAACTTCCATAGAAACTCGTTAAATACTGAGATGAGCTGTCTGTACCAACCTCCGAGTGTCCACAGCTACTTCACCAGTGCTCCTCCACCCGCCCACCCACGCCGTGCTATTACTACTAAGGTAAGGGAGCAAATGTTTGAGAGAAACACCTGTCTAATGATGGGAAGAAGCCAGGAGTCAACAGAAGGAAACCAGACTTCAGTTCAACAGATACTAACAATCTTGCTACTTCTGTAGTGCAAAAATGTGTAAAACTACGGAGTGTCCACAAGGTTATTTTCTGTGAGTATTTATAACTGCTATGGTCAAGCAGTACAGTGTCAGGAGAGCCTCAGAGAGGTCTCAACTCTGAGGCCGCAGATATACAGTATTCTCTGATAAGGACATGATTATCCTGTGACACTATGACAGAAATTTAAAGTAACTACTTAATTACGTAATTATTTCTCATCTGAATCAGACAACATTCAAACATTCATTCTAAAGTGGATACTACCTGAACAGACCATTATTTGCTGTGACTGTATATAGTTCTGTTGACAGACAAATCTGTGCAGCAATGTCCAGTGAAGATGCCGACCTTGACTAAGCACTCCACTGCACCCAGGGGCTGCAAATCCACGTGTGCGCGCACACATGAGTATGTGTACTTGTGACCCTGAACTCTCCCTCTAAGATCAAATACATAGTCGAGGTTCTTTTCCAGCTTCAGCTACTAGTGTCAAACAAACCCAAAACCGGCATAGAATTTCTTCTAAACTTTCCAAACATTCCCTCAAAAATTTTCAAAACAAATCTGGAAACTTTAATTCTCAAAGAGGATTAAGTTATATGGAATACAATAAATCCTTAAAATTCCAGGCTGTCCTTTCAACTCAGTAACTTTACTAACATTTTTTGAGCCTGATTATAGTTCTTCTTGGTTTATACACACAAAATATGTAAACAGCTCAACCCTTACTCAGCTCAAAGAAAGAGCACACACCTACCTCCTATTTCTGAAATCGTGAATTGTAACATGACTTTCATTTGCCGTCCTGATATAACATTAATTTTCTATGCAACCTAATAAAAGTGTAAATCCCAGCTTGAATTTTAAATGAACTGTTGTTGCAGATCAAATAGAAGTGGAAAGTTGCAGTAACTTACCAGTACATTAGAGNTGATGAAAGGAAATTAAAAAAAAACCCAACCTTAAGTCAGCAGGCATAAAATCTGACCAACAATCTGATTAATACATTTCATTTCC
>VYZM01000116.1:2853-21951 GCA_013398915.1 Dromas ardeola | reverse complement strand
ATAAATAAATATATATTAAAAATATATATATATTTATATATATATTTATATATTTTTTTATTGGGGGGTTGGACTAGATGATCTCCAGAGGTCCCTTCCAACCCTATGATTCTATATTAATTTAGGAGGACACCTGACTTGTGCAACATCATACTGAGACTATTCATGCCTAGAGCTCTCGCAGACCAGGAATATTCCAATGTGTTCCAATAATCAGACTATAGATGATGTTGGTGTGGACACATATTTGGACCCTTTAGTTGAATTGAGATTACTGCAAAAAATGCAGTATCTGTGAAGGCCAAAGACGTGTGATGGAGTTCTGCACTTTAATTTGTACTGTTAATGTATTTTAACTGATAACCATTTTGCGTAAATGTGGTTACTGTCCCTCTTTTGACGATAAGAACCCAAGGTCACTCCTTTTTGGGCAGGTTGCAAGCATGTAATTTTGTTCATCTCGCCTTTGGCGAATATCTGGAGTCAAGTTTTACTTTCTTAGAAAAAACCCTGTTACATCAATGAAGACAATGGATTTTAAGGCTGACTTCCAGCCTATGTACCAAGCATGCCCTCAGAGCTGGACATTTAGCAACTTGTAAAAATGGCATGAGATTTTTAGGAGAAGGTAACTTAAGGCATTTTGAAGTCTAGAATTAATCTGATGAGATTTCTTACTGAAATATTTCTAAAATGTTTGACTAAATTATAAAACTAGCTTTTATTTCTTCCAGTTAAACATTACAGTCTGGGGTGGGACAGTTGCTTTTAGGTGGTTAATTGCGATGTATCTTGAACTGAATTGAAAATTGGTGTTACGGGAGATACGAGCAAGGCAATGGAAAACACTAGTAAGGAAGACAGGAATTGTAAATTGAGCTGTGCAAAATGTTCACAAAATAGGAAACAGCATAATACTCTGGCAGGATATTGTTACAGTCCTGAAACACAGCCCAGGTTTGCTTTTAATCAACAGCCAGACAAATTCAGCATGTCTTTTAAATGAAAGAAAACTGGTCAAAATTTGAAAAACTGCTAATCACTGTGGGTTTGAGTGTTAAACACTCTCCAAAGTTTTTTAAAGGGAAAAAAAAAAAACCAGGAAGTAAAGCAAGTGAAGGATAAAGTTCAAGGAGTCTAAACCATGGCAGATCAAAACAGAAGCAAATGTCTGCATAAACCCCCACAATATGAAACTGCTTTGTTTTTAATGGTTTCATTCCTAACAGATGTTTGAGATAAGCTGACCTTTTGCCAGAAATGTCATTATCACCTATCGCATTATCCAGCTAATACCAGGCATTTGTTGTCATTTTCTTTTGCATACTTTTCAAACTGTATTTTAGATGCTACAATACCTGATTTCTTTAGTTTGTTTCTATTTTTCCATTAAAGGTGGAAATGCCATCAACATGTAATTGGTGAGTTTGGGATGGAGATTTCTCATGGCCTTTTTGGATTCAATGTTTTGTGGTAGTCTAAAATGTCCCAGGTTAAACATTTCAAAAAGCAAAACTTAACTGTAGAAAAGGATATTTTTTTTTTGGTCATTTTTCTTTTGGACAGGAAATAGAAATGGCATGGGTCTTATTTTGATGTAATTTTCAGCTCATCAAGTATAGAAAATCTATAAGATATGAGACCAGAAAAACTAATGCCTTTCACTAACATTTTTAGCTGTTGTTGAATTAAAATTTAAGGCCTAAATTCCATTATAATGTAGGTTTTTATTAAGATTTCTTAGAAAACTAAGGCTTGTGGTAGGAATTCATTTAGAGAAGCACCTGAATGACTGATGCCTGTTTTTCTGACTGTTTTAAAAGTGTTTTGTTTATATAAGAAGTAGCCTAAATCTGGAAAAGCCATCCCTCCACCTCCCAGAAAAAAGAAAANAAAAAGCCACCCCCCCCCCCCCAAAAAAAAAAAAAAAAAAAAAAAAAAACAAAAAAAACAGAAAAACCCCAATCTTCATTTAAGATTTCAAGGAAGTATTTCATAAACTCTAGAATGAGTCATGGTATGCTTTTTAAAAATCGAGATAGTCTTTGCACAATGTCAGGAAAAGTTATTCTATAAATGTTAGAGATAAAGGCCAAATTCTTTCTTCTTTCTGCTTTGGCATTGACATATGTTTAATTTTGAAGAAAATGAACAAAGGGATATAACACAAGCTATGAAGGGCCTGTGGTCTAGAATTTTCTGGAGATATTCAAAACCCAACTGGACACAGACCCGGACAACCTGCTCTACCTGATCCCGATTGAACAGGAAGGTTGGACTAGATGATCTCAAGAGGTTCCTCCCAACCTAAATGATTGTGTGATGATAGACTCTCAAGTTTGCTTTTACATTTTTCATATTCCTTTGATGTGTCAGCACAAATTAAAAAATGGCCTGCAATCATGAAAAGGAAGCATTAACAACATGTTAAGATAAACAAAAGCTAACAAGTTTCCAAATTAATGTGTTATGTTGGAAACAGAAGCATAAAAGATGAATTGGCTCCCTCATCTTGATGTTAATGTACAATCCAACCAGGGGAGGGAACGGTGTATTTAAAGTGCTATACCAGTAAATTCTACCGGCTCTTGTAGTATAAATCATCTGTTGTAGATCTTAAGGTGCTTGTACAAATAATTCTTACAAAGGCGTGTAATATATGCTGAAAACATTAATCATCATAATAGAGCATATTAATACTTATACTAAGTAACTCATCCCTAACACTAAGAGGATGTATGAGAAAAGTTTTGATTATTTTGTTAGAGGTCTTGAGAACTGAGTTTGAATTTTTACTTCTGCATTAAAACCCCAAAGTACTAAGCTGGCTGAAAACATTTCAGTGAGACAAAAGTTTCTTGCACTTTTCTTGTTGCACCTGGAAGCAGTATGAGCAAAAAGTCCTGAATTCTGTTAGTGAAGATCTGGATCTTCAGTTCCTGTGGGTAGTTAGTCCACCCAAAATGTGATTACTTTAGAGCAAGGCGTTTGTCACTCTTTATCTCCCCCACCTGGGCAGCTTCTGAATTATGCAACTTGTGTAGTGTATTTTATTTCCTCTGAGTTCAGCGCAGATCTGAAAAAGTAAGCATTTTGTATAAAGAGTTAGTAGATACATGGATCCCAAGTTCCTTGATACATATTTGAGGGTAATTCTACAGCTGAATATGAAGAGGAACTGTAGAAAGTAATAAGAGCCAAATGTAAGGAAGGAGCAAAGTCTTGAATAGCTGGGAGAATATATAAGGGAAGAAACCTGAGATAGAAATTACCCCAAATCTTTTATCTGTGAAACTAAAACTTTATTCCACCTTTTTTTTATTAGGCATTTAAATTCATGTTAATTATTAAGAGCTTCATATTCAAGCTAGAAGCAACTGGTTAGCTAGAAGCATACTTCACATATTTCCAAAACCTGTGAATTTCAGCACTCTGGACAGGGATTTGATTCCGACCCCATGGATGGACACTGGGAGGACACAGAAGCAGCCGGTTCAGGCTCCCTTGCATGTAAGGATAACTGTGCTTATCATATGACACTACTGAGGGAGACAAGATTCCAGTCATTGCTTCCCCAATACAAAAGAGAAATTTCTTGTCTTAGTAAATTCTTTCAGCTTCTTTTCAGGGCTGCCTAAATCTTTGTGTGCCTAAATCTTTGTGTGCTAACTGTCTGGTAGAAGTGAGGTGGCTAGGACTAACTAGATAAGTATGGAAAGACTGTAGCTATAAATTACCCCAGACTCTGGGTCAAATGTTTGATGGTGCACAAGAACGCATAGCCTAGCTCTAATTTAGTGAACAGATTTACATTCTAAACTTTGATGAATATTGCCTCCCTTACCTTCTTTCTTCCTTCTCTATCGTAGAGATTCCCCCTTATTCCTGGCAAAGCCTGTCTTAATCTAGCTAAAGAAATACGAGACTTTTCAGAGGAGAAGTCCATTGCATGGAAGGGTCTTGTTAAAGGTGAACTGCCTAAACTTAATCAACGATTCAGAAATTTTATTCTCATTCTGAAAATTAATGTTAGATCAAATGAGGGTAGGAATAGCAGAGGATCCATGGTAACAGATCATAAAATGCTTTCAGTCTGACAATGCAAGGGTCTTTTTCTGGCTCTAAGAATAATTAATATTTTTGAAATGAAATGTCCCCTGCTAGAATTATAGCACTCTCTACTTCCTTAGTGTGTTTTGTCCTGAGGAGGCAACTTTTATTTTTCTGCCACAGAACTGGAATCTGGTGTCATCTTCAGTTGGGTATTCATCATACAACTCATGGTACAGCAATAGAATTCCTTATACAACAACCTAGCTCTGCTTCAAGCTGGGCTTTAGAGCAGATGACCTCCTGAGGTCCCTTCCAACTGAATTTATTCTATGACTCTGTTTCTCCAAGTGTCTAGACAAATAGTGGGCCCCCTGGAAGGTGCCAACCTTCAACCTCCTTTCATGGCCTTTCTAAGAGCCAGAAGGATAATGTGCCTTGTCAAACTGTTATCGAAACAAATAATTAAAAATGCTTTGTATTTTTTCTTATATCCTGGTGTATTTAACTGATGCCCATGTCTGCCTTGAATGAGGAATCTGCCTTGAACATTAAGTTTCTTTGAGCAGGAATGGACTTTTCCTGTCTGTTTCTTAACTCATTGCTGATGTTGACAGATGTAACAGCCCTCTTCAGATGGGCTGAAGAAAGGAAACCTTGTTTCCATATAAAGGAGTTTTGATAAGAAAAAGAATGGTGGTTGAGGTAAAGACTGTGGAAGAGATGTGGTTTTTACATCCAAGAGAAAATTATGATCAAACTCAATACTTGAAAATGCTTCACGGCATGAAAGTGGTTCTTCAGTGTGATGATGATAGAAGGGAAGAGGAGGTGGAAGGGAGGAAGGTAAGAATGATGTGGAGTATGAACTTTAAAGAGTGATTCAGGAAGTCTGTGTCTGCTCTTTGATAGATTTTTGGCTGTAACCAACAGCCAAAAGAAAAGGAAAAAATAGAAAAAAAAAACCCAAAGGCCAAAAAGGGAAAATGCAAGGGAGTTATTTTGATTGGTTTCTTCTGGTAACAGGGCTGAAATCAGTAGGAGTTTTTCTGTTAATTTCTCTGAGAGTAGGATTATGTCCTAAAGGACTCCTACAAGCACGTTTTAAAACGTTTGCGTTGAATGGTAAAAACAAGATATAAAACTCTACAAATAGTAACTGTCGACTCAGAAGAAGGAATATATCCTAGCGAGACATCTCATACCATGTGTGAAGCTGCCTATTTCTGGCAATTTTGTCATCACACCCAGACAAATGGTGGTAATAGCCAAATGTAAGAATAATGACTAATGCAAAATCTGAAGTGAGCATCCTCTAGTTTTTCCATATGGCTATGAGCAGGATTAGTTTCCTTCCAGAAATCTCCAAACTACATTAAATTTTCCTTGAGCTATAGCAACACAAAATGTTGAGTTGTATCATACATTAAAAACTGATGAGAGCTTTTGTAAAGGATCATGTTTCTTCCATTATTTTTTTTACCCTAATTTAGGTAATCTAATCAGATGAAATGAATGAGACTAATGCAAAGCTTTGATAAAAATTTTATCTAAAATATATGAATTCAAGATATATGATTTTTAAAAATTTTGCTCCTGTAGGAGTACATGATAAAGCAACAAAACACAACTTTGGTGAATGACATCTTTATAAAATTTAAGCCAGCTGAACAAGAGAGATGGACAGTGTGAAGGATCCTTAATTTTAAAAAGGGTTCCCTTATTTTTTTTTTTTCTTTATAACCTCATTTCTCTCATACTTCTAGAAAGCACATGTGATCTGTGAAGTCCCACAATAGTGGCTGGAGGCTGTTGCTTGCTTTGTGCGTGTATGCGTTTCATTATGAACTACTGTGGCCACAGTCGCCACACAAATCTTTGGTCAGACTCAGTACACTCATTTTTATATTCTACACCAGGCTTGTTGAGGCTAGGCAAGTCTGAAGAACATGTCTAAGGAAGAAAGAACTTATGCAGTTATATTCAGTTTCTTATCTTTGAATAAATGGAGGGCTTTAAAGTACTAATCTGTCGATCTGAAAATGACATACAGCACTAAATAGTTTTACCAGTGTTGTAATTTCATTTTCTGAAGCCTTTTCAATGGCTCTAGACTTAGGCAAAGAGTAGCTGCTTAATGTTCATTCTTTTTAACTCTAAGGTTTTACATGTTGGTACTTCTGAAAGATGAAATGTTTAAGTAACATGCTGTCAAATATCTATAGTAAAGCATAAGGTTTGGCAGCAGAAAACGTTACATTGGCGTTTATTTTTGAATGGCTCAGATGTGTTTTATTGTAAGAGAATGTCAGGCAAATAAAAGGAAAGGTCAAAGGGAGATTTTTCCTTTTAATAGCTAAAGAAGAGTAAATATCTTTGTAAATCTTAATAGTAAATCTTAATAGACTTATGGAACTCTCTGATGCTTCTAAAGTTAAGCCATTCTAGGAAAGCCCTAAGGATATGTGGACATCCACAAATTCAAGGGCCCTGATGGGATGCTTCCACGAGTGTTGAGGGAGCTGGCAGATGTTATTGCAAGGCCGCTCTCCATCATCTTTGCAAGGTCATGGAGAACAGGAGAGGTGCCTGAGGACTGGAGGAAAGCCAATGTCACGCCAGTCTTCAAAACAGGCAAGAAGGAGGACCTGGGAAACTACAGGCCACTCAGGCTCACCTCCATCCCTGGAAAGGTGATGGAACAGCTCATTCTGGAGTGGTGTTCCCCAGGGGTCAGTACTGCGTCTGGTCTTGTTCAACGTATTCATCTATGACCTGGATGATGGGGCAGAGTGCACCCTCAGAAAGTTTGCTGATGACACAAAACTGGAAGGAGTGGCTGACACACCAGAAGGTTGTGCCACCATTCAGCGAGACCTGGACAGGCTGGAGAGTTGGGCAGAGAGGAACCTAATGAAGCTCAACAAGGGCAAAGGTAGGGTCCTGCACCTGGGGAGGAATAACCCCATGCACCAGTACAGGTTAGGGACTGACCTGCTGGAAACCAGCTCTGCAGAGAGGGACCTTGGAGTCCTTGTGGACAACAAGTTGACCATGAGCCAGCAATGTACCCTTATGGCCAAGAAGGTCAGTGGTCTCCTGGGGTGCATTAAAAAGAGCGTGGCCAGCAGATCAAGGGAGATTCTCCTCCCCCTCTACTCTGTCCTGGTGAGGCCACATCTGGAGTACTGTGTCCAGTTCTGGGCTCTCCAGTTCAAGAAAGACAAGGAACTACTGGAGAGGGTCCAGTGGATGGCCACGAAGGTGATCAAGGGAATGGAGCACCTCTCTTACGAGGAAAGACTGAGAGAAGAAGGGTCTGTTTAGCTTGGAGAAGAGATGACACAGAGGGGATCTCATCAATGCTTATAAATATGTAATGGGTGGGTGTAAAGAGGATGGGGCCAGACTCTCTTCAGTGGTGCCCAGCGACAGGACAAGGGGCAGTGGGCACAAACTGGAACAAAGGAAATTCCACTGAAACATGAGAAGGAACTTCTTTACTCTGAGGGTGGCAGAGCACTGGAACAGGCTGCCCAGAGAGGCTGTGGAGTTTCCTTCTCTGGAGTTATTCAAAACCCTCCTGGATGCGTTCCTGTGCAACCTGCTCTAGGTGAACCTGCTTTGGCAGGGGGGTTGGACTAGATGATCTCTAGAGGTCCCTTCCAACCCCTACCATTCGGCAATTCTGTGTTATAGCATTTTCACTGCGTCCAAAGACATTCCTCACAGCTGCTAATAACATAGGTTGCATGTTATTTGGATCTTATGAAATTATTCCAGTAGTCTTTATTACAGACTCTTAGATATGGAATGTAGTAGTATGTGGGCTAGCTTGGGGGCGGGAGAAGACTCTCTCCCTCTCGTCTCCTGGCTGTTGTACATAAACTAAGACTTGCCTTACTGTCTTGACCACAACACTAGTGTGCTAACTTTGCTACTACTGTACTAGTAGAGTAAAGATTAGCAGAAATAGATGTAGAAAATAATGGACATGTAAATCTGTCCCACCTGCACATCAGTCAAAAGAAAGAAGTGGTTAACCAGGAGGTAAGAGCTCTGTGTACTGGCTGTTCTGACTCACTGAGAAACAACGTCCCTCGGAGCCAGTGTACCCAAGACCTTACTTCTTATGACTTCAATTCCACACTTTATCCTGAAGACACTTAGGCTTGCAGCTGCACGTTCCTTTGTGAGCTTGCTTGCTTGAGGTTTGCACTGAAGTGAAGTAACCCCTCTGTCTTCAGTGAAATTGTTCATAACATGTAACAAGAGCTGCTCACCTTTCTTAAGCAGAAAGAAACACACACTTTTATTCTCATCATGTTGGTTAATAGTCTAATTCTAAATCAAAATAGAATAATTATTTTATTCAGGTTAATATGGTTACATATCTATCATTCTACTTGGGACATTCACTCTGTCATGCATAGAAAATTAAATATTACAGACTTCCCCATCCCCCCACTGTCTCAGATGAGGAAGCGCTGTGCTTTTAGGTATTGTTGGGGTACCTCTCAGGTTGGCCTATAAAAACACCTTGAAGTTATATAATTAGAAGGACTACAAAGACTTCTAGGGAATAATGTAACTTGTTCAGTACCAGCTGCTGTCTCTCTTTATTCAGTTATCTCACATAAAGCAGTTTGATATATAAGTATTTTAATTTTTGTGTTCTATGAAAATTTTCTTAAAGAACTAAAAGTAGTGGGAAATCATTGATGTAAGTGGAGTAACAAAACTTGCCTGTACTAACTGCTTGCTCCCATTTACTTTTATGAACCTGTGATTACAAATGGGATACTCAAATTAGCCTGGTTCAAAAGACCCAAAGGAGTAGTATTTGTCACTGTTTGGACTTCCCCAAGAAGGAAAGTAAAGGACACATTTAACTGAGGAGCAAAAGGCAAATTAGTAGTTACAAACCGGTGTGAAAATAGCTGTTTCCAATATGGTCTGATGCAGATGGATAGGTAGCTTTCTTTTTCCTTTACCTAGTAAGATACAGTTTTATCAGTGTCTATTCACAGCCTTTTCTAGTTGAAAACCTAACTGTTTTGCAAAGTTTCAGAGAAATTTTAATTTCAAATTTTCACTTGCATGGTGAAAAGGGTGAAATGGAAGCTTTCTATTTGGCAGTCTTTTCCAGAAACTGTTCATAGGTAGAAAAGTATAAGGAAAACCAAAGCCAAGCATCTTTCTATCATGCTTTAGCTATCTTTGCTTTGTTTAAAACTTCATATACTCAGTATGTCTCTACTTTATTTTAAAGTAACTGTGAATAATCCCAACACTGTTAAGATCTATCCACTTCCGAGAGAAGGTGCATAAATGGTTATAAAGTTTACAGCTATTTAAGTTCAGTCTTAACACTCTAAGCAAGCCGATCAAGATTCCGACAAAGGTGTTACTGTCTCTAATGGGCTAAATAAAACCTGTAGAACCAGGTAAATAGAATTAGAGAAAATTGGAAACTTTTTTTTCCTCCTTCTTATTTCAGTATCTACCTATCTCAAGAGTTCAGAAATTCTGCTATACCCTGTTAGTATTCTTCCAGCAGAAAGCTTTAGCATTCTGGTATATTGAAAGCAATACTTCAGACTCCAATTTGTTCTTAGGTAAGGAGATTAATTTATATGCTGATTAATTTTCTGGGCCGCTTGTCTTCCTCTGCCTTTGTCATATGTATCACTTGTTAGTAATCGATTTTCTTTAACCTCTGTACACCAATTCTGATGGTACATGAATTCATTTGTTTGCTTTATGCCCTTCATTTGTAACACTAACTGATATCTATATTCTGTGATGGAACTTGATCCTGAAAGATGCCTGAATGCTCCTAATTTTTGCTGTGCTATGAGTGCTGAGCAGAACAGCTCAGCTAACTGCTAAGAGCAGAACAAGGCAATTAGGAAATAAATATTCCTGTTTGAACTGTTCCACTAAGTTAAATGTCATTAAACAAGAGCTTATTTTTTTAAACAAAAGTCTACATATTCTTCCTGGTACCAGTCTATCTACTTTACTCAGAGCAGAAATTAATTTAGTAGCCTAGTTGTATGGATCTGTCCATATGGAACTTTTTCATTTTGCAAGAAACATACTGTTTCTTACATGGCTGGAAGATGAAAATATCAAGCCACTAAGAGTATCTTGCCTTCCCCTCTCTACCATTACTTTCCTGCACTGAATCAAATTTAAAATAACTAACATGGGTGTTAGATTTGATTTTGATCCCAGTCTAGCAAGTGAAATGAAGGAAAGACCTATGGGAACTAACATCATCCATCATATTAAAAAAACCCCAAACTTCTTGATCCTGCTAAGGTTTGTGCTTATTTGATGAGCTGGGTCATACCACTGCATGTGGGTTCTGTGGGGAAAAAAAAGATTGCTGTCAGCTGATTATCCTTTCTGAGGGACAGAGGGAAAAGAAAAAGGAAGGCTAATGGGTTACATGGCATTCCAGAAATTGATGTGTGGCTTAGTTTTCTTATTTCTGCATGCCAGGAAATTCCCAAAGTACTTTTCTGAAGATAAGTGAACACTCATCATAGCTTCCTTACGCCTGTTAAGTCTTTGTGTGAAATATTTCATGAGGAAGTATGTAAATATTTTGACTGGTTGTGCCTTTATTTTCGGAGTGCATTGCAGATGACACATGAATGTATCAGGATGAAGCTGTGGCAGCAGAGGCATGTAAGAGATTGTTAATGTTTTCAAAATTATTTTTTTCTTAATGGAGTCGGCGATAGTGAAAAACACCGCTACGCAAATGGACTAAAGTAGAGTAACACATACCTAGCATAGGCATATTAAGGCTAACAAGACTTTGGTAGAGATATTTTTGAGACATTATTTATAACACAAGAAGAGGCATATACGGTAACAACTTATTTTCAAATCTGAAGGGTCGTTTTGTACTTTTATTTCTCCTTCTGGGCAGCAGATGTGTTTTTTAAAAAAATAATTATGAAGGCTGACAAACATGAGATACTTGCCAAAAGAGAACGGTACGTATGAGATTGCATAGTTTTTATCTAAGTTTCTTTCAAAGGCACAAAGCAAAATGTGATTTAATCAAAGTAGTATGTGTGTTTGTAAATGTAAAGTAGTATACAAAGAAATGTAAGTGGTAAAGTAGCAGATAATAAATGCATGTAAGTATGTTTAAAGATTTTAAATGTCCACAAATCAGTTCTCATTCAATAGATCACAGAAACTATAAAGAAATTTAAAGCCTTCTAACTGCTTTATAATGATAAATGTTAGCTTTGAAATCTTGGAACCTAAAGTGGAAGTTCAATATATTGCAATACAATGTTTGGTCAAAGTTGCAGACCCAGTAACTAGGGAAATCATTCCTGAAGATGCGGTTAGATCCTTTCTCATAGTCAGTTGTAGATTTAGACTAAGTGTGAGATAATTTGTTATCCAAGCTATGAAGATTTAGCCAAGAGAAGCATAGTGAAATCCTTAGATTTTGTTTATAGTTTATTTCTTTTAGCATTGGTATTAAAACCTTCAGTTACAGAAAATGTCTCAGTTGTTGTGTTTAGCTGGCCTACTGTTTAAAATTTTGCATCTTATTTTTAATCTAAATTTATCTACAGTTGGCTTCATATCTTTGGTTCACATCAATGGGGAAGGGGGCAGAACAAAATTAAAATGCTACCAAATCTCTTTGTGTACATACTTTCATGTGATACTATAATCATCCCATTACCTTTTCGGCTCTGAAATAAATCAGTTTAACTTTTAATTTTATGCAGCACATAATTTTCTAGACTTAAGACTATTTTTGTAACTTCCTTCTGAACCCTTTCCAGTTTGTCAGAAACCTTTCTGAATCATGGAGAAATGAATCAGTAGAAGCCTCGCTAATGCCAGATGTTGCTATTAAATCATTTCCCTACTCCTACTTGATGTTTCCTAGATTTTGTGTCCAAGGTCCATGTTAGCCCACTTAAAGGACTGAAGTAAGAACATGTTTATTTCAGTTGGATTCTTTGCATTATTCTTGAGCTTCTTGTTAGTTTTTTTTCCTTTTTGTCTTTTAGATTTAGAATAGGAATAGGTCACTCAAAACATTAAGCTGAGTAACATAGGAGAGCACTTAAGCATATGCTTAGTTTTGTGTTGACGCAAGAGAGATTTGTATGTACCCTTAAACTTCATGCTTAAATATTGTTCTGCATACATAATAACTGCCGGGCTGAATTTTGAGGTCAACTGATTAGTATTTTTATCATAACAGTTGCATTGTGATATGGCAATGAATTATTAATATAAGGAAATGAAATATAAATTATAATGATTTTTCCCCCTAGCCCCCAAATATTCATGTGAATCTTAAAATATGGTTTTGAATTGTCTGGATTTAAAACCTTATCCTTATTTAACTTTCTTACATGTTGAAAGCATTAGTTGTCTGGTAAGATTGTAATGAAGAAGCAGCAAACAGCATTTGTCTCTGGAGCAGACAGTATGTGATGTCTCTTCATTTAAAATTCTCTTCATGTGCTATCAGACAAATTCACACATCATACTGTTCAGCATGACCTTAGTGAAAGCTCCTCACATTACTTATCAAATTTTGTTGTTGTCTTTTTGTGGTGTTTGCATATGCATCTGTAAAATCGCACATGTTCATAAATATGTTTTTCTCTATTTTGAGAAACAATATAGGAGTGCTTTAGTTTGCAGCGGTTTTGTTTGTTCATGGATACTTGGATACTTAAGGATGTTGAAAACTGTGGTTTTAGTCCAGCCCTCGCCCAGGAAATGAAGGGCCTTCTTACTGATGTAGTCTCCTCTCTGCCTGGAACTGCATTGGCTGTTCTGAAAATTGATGTTTTATTGTTATTTGCTTAAAATAGTGTGTTAACTTCACTTTTTTACTGAATAAAGGAGCAATAAATTGACACTCTGGAAGAGGTTTGTGTGCAGCTAGTGGCAGTGGGGAGGGTCAGGATTTGCTTATAAATAAAAGGTTAAAAAAAAATCCTCAACCTAAATCCTGAAATGTAAGAAAGAAATACTGAAATATCTCATATCACAAATTCTCATTATGAATATATAGGTGACTTTTGCAAAATGTCAAAGGTTGATGAGTGTATCACTTCAGGGATGTAACAAAATTCCGCATTATGATACCCACTAATTTCCTAATTATGTATTTTCCCCACCTATTGAATCACCTTGTTTACCTTTTCCTTGTTTTGCAGCTTGATTTGTTCCTTTTATCAGTTACATGTGTACTACATACAGCCACTTGACCTGAGTATTTTTTCTTAGTGCTCAATAACCTCTAACAAACATTTTTCTTGCATGTTCTGTCAACTAAGATTTTTTTTTTCCTTCACTCTCATCTGTTTAAGAGGGGAATATGTGACGAAGGCTCTGAGCTTCTTTATCATGTTCATTGGGATCCTTTCTGTAGAAAACAGTTCATTGTCTGCTTTGAGGGAATTTATTATTTTTATCAGAAAATGTAAATTTGCTACGCTAGGAGCATCTTTTTCACTGTAAGTTTGCTCTTTATAGACCGCATTTTTCTTTAACAAGAGTACCAAATTATGTTCTGGAATTAACTGCAAAGGAAGAAAAACAATAGCATACTTTCTGAGTATAATTTAGTATGATTAATTCAGGAACTGCATGAGTTGTTGTAGTATGTGCTTGTAATTTCTCAAGTGTGTGTTTTGCTCCTTTGCTTCTTCCTACTCAAAATTGGTTTAGCAATGCATAGATTTAGGTGGAGAAAATCTATTCTAAATTTTTCTGAGTCTGCTGATGTGTACAGGCCTATATGGCTTTTACATTGAGTAAGGGTTCTTGGTGACTTAATCTAGACAAAACCGATAGTTTTCTGTTTTCTGTTGTCTGTGATTCAGTTCCCAGTCTGTAAATGTGATAACAATGCTGCTTTTTTACTGACTTTGTGTTGCAATATTGGACTACAGCATAGTTAACTATCTGTGCAGTGACACTTAAAATTGCACTCAGGTCTATTCTAGAGTCCTGTAATATCTGTCATGCAAATAGGGTTATTATAACAAGATTATTATTACTAATGGATTATTAATTACCTTTCTTTTAAAACAGGACTTCAGACTAAGTAAAATGAGGTTTTCGGTATGTTTTATGCATTCTAAAGGTGGATGGTGCCCCAAATGTAGTGTAAACGATACACTAAAACTTATACATATGGGATTTGCAAACAGACTTCTACGAGCATTTTAAAAGATCCCTGTTCTCTTTGTTTTGTTTTCCTACGCAATCATGAGCATTTGAGAGACAGCTTTGCTGGAATTTGGCATTAAGTGGACACCTGTTTCACCTAACAGTAGATGTGGATCTAGAGTTAAAAAAAATGTGCTCCAAGAGCTAAAACACAAGGAAACTTGGGAGGCATTTGTTGTTTATCTGAGGTTCTTCTACTTGACTTTGAGCTGTGCTGTAGAAACCATACGTGAAATATATGAAGGATCTGGAAAGACTAGTTCACTCCTGCACAACTGATTTCTAGGCTGAAGGAGAAACCTCCATGCTAAGTTGTGCTATTCGTGCTGCGAGTAGAATGACTGTTCTTGCATTGTACAAGGAAAAAGCCTGCACGAGGGAGGTGCCATACAGTTTAGCAAATCCTGCCTTTGTGTGAGTTTCCCATATCACAGAAGATGTATGATCTCGGCAAGATGAATGGGGATGTGAATAAGCGATCTTTTTGTGGTGAGCATGCATTTCAACTCTTCATGGTTTAAGATAAAGGATTTATTTTCCCTTTCTTTTGAAGATGCCAAGCAAGCATGAACCCTGAAGTTCATGTATACTCAATTTAGATGCAATTATTATTTTCTTTTTGTTTACTATAGAACTGTACTTTGGGTTTTATTATTTCATAAAGCACCATTGTTAAATTTGTTTGTAGCTTTCATAAAAAAAGTCTTGCAATGAGTGATTTGAGAGACATGGAGAAAATATTTCATTGAGTCAAACTTTTTTCTAAATGTAACCTTAAGTTTTCTCTGTGGAAACAGCAGCTTTATGGTTTTCTTTGATCCTTGCTGTAAAACCTATGTGTGGTGTGTGTGTGGGTATGTAGGTGTATATTTGTCAGATGGAATTTCTGAGATAGAATAAATAACACTGAAATGCTATTGGAGGGCAAATATAATTAATTGGAATGTGCTATAGTGACTGAAATGGGTGAAAATATAAATATCTTAATTATTACAATTAGTAATTGTCTCTTAGAGGGTTATATAAGCAGCAATAAAGCTAGGTAGCAATCTCTTCTCTATTGTCTCAGAACTGTTTTATCCCATTCCAGGATAAGCTAGAGGTAATATAGACTAATTAATCTTTCTGTTGAAATATTCCCAGTAATTAGAGAATTTTCCATAGTCTTTGGGTTTTTTCACATATTTAGCTATACTAATGGTTAAAAATGTCAATTCTATATTTGTCTAGATCCATGTTCCAGTGACTGGTTCTTGTTAAAAGAGATTGAAGAACTCCTTTTTATTACATTACTAATCCCCATGTAGCTACTTAACACATTAGATCAAATCACCTCTTAACCTTTTATTTGCTAAGATAAATAGATTTAAATCCTGGAACCTCTCTCTAAGGCATGTTTACCAGTCTTCTAATCGCTCTTGTGGCTCTTTTCCAAACTTCTCCTCATTCCTCAGCAGCTTTCTGTTATCACAATACTAAGGCAGGACATGATCTTCTTGATTGTATTCCTATAGTTATCATCAGATATTAGCTTTCCCCTCTTATTCAGAGTTACAGTTTAGGCATCTTTGGCTCTTATTTGTGCTTTTGATCACAGCCGTATGTTGTAGTTGATGATATTAATGAATGATTACCCAAAACTTTCAGTCGTTGAATCCCCTGATAATTACCTGATTTAAATTCTCCAGCTGTATCAAAGCTCTTTTTCTTTTTTTCTCTTGAACCTGATTAACCCCCACGGTTGCTCTTCATTGGTCCTCTTTATTAACTGTTTCCCAAAGCTTTGTTTCACCTTTGAGCTTTATCACTCCTGATTTTGTTGTTGGTGCTTTTCCCCCCAAGACATCAATAAAAATACTAAGGACCACATACACAAGAATGGACTTTTGCAGACGTGTACCCGTTTAGCAGCAATTTTGACCTCTCTACTTAAACACAATGTTAAAAATAAATGCTGTTGTTTGTTATTCTAGTAATTTTATTCAGCCTAACAGATGTATTTGACATTTCCTGTTTACCCATTAAATCTTCACAACTGTTTTTTTCCCCCCATTTCTAACTCTTGGTTCTTTGTTGGTTCATTTAGCGTGTGATGTAACACAATTATGGCTGAGATAACATCTTTTTTTTGTAGGCATTCTCTAGTAATGTTAGTACAGGAAAGGAAAGACTAATAATTCAAAATGGTGTATCTTTTTTTTTTTTTACAATACACACATCTGTACTAACCTTCTAAAATTTCTGGAAATAATTCTAAGTTAGAGAATTCCTGAGCTTTCAGTAGTCCCTTTTCCTTTCTGTGTTTAGTGTTCATTTGAGAGCAATATCATACAGATTTACTCCATCCCTTTCTCTTTGCTATGCCTTTCATCTCTCCAGTTCAGCGACTTCTACTTCAAAAGTTTTCCACTTTCTTCCAAAGTGTTTGCACTGTTTATCTTTAATAGTAGCCTGAACTAACAGACAGACCAATACAGCTGTAGTCAGTGTACTCCAGCTTTCCAGTTTTCTGTATATATTAAAACCAGGTATATTTCCATATATATGTCAATCCTTCTCTTCTTTTTTTTTTTTGTAGTACAACCTCAGCTTTAGTTTAGGCCCTGGAAGTATATTTGCAGGTCTCTTATGATCTTCTGGAAGCATATACTACGTACTTCTGGAATAAAGTGTACAATTGAAAGCATATAGCTCAGGACTCTGACAATTACTGTATTTTTACAGAAGCTTTGCTCCGGTGACTACTTCAGCAGAATCAATTGATCACTTTAGTAATTGCTTACCATTACAGAAATTTAGAGACTGCATTTCTCAAAAAAAAGTAACTGAAATAGTAGTTGCTTCCAAAAGGTGTTTTATAATAGCACACTGCTGTGTACCATTTGTTTTCAGAGGACTATTCCAAATACAGATAAAACATTGAATGTGCTGGAAGGGGGAAAAATCTGGTAGTGCCAATTCCCCTAGCTATCATTATTATACTATCTTTTTACACATTAGGCTTAGCCCCACTGCATCTCAGGCTTGTTGCTCTTTCTAGCTCTAATTCTGGTTCTCACAAGTGTCTTTTTTACAGATTTATGTGTCTGATCTCTATTTTGTTTTAAAATATAGAAGTCCACAAGCTTTTCAAAAGGTTTTACGAAATTCTCTTCCATCACTTGTCATAAAACAAAATAAATGAAATCTCATAGAAATTTTAATCATGCCAAAGACTACAGTACTCTGTGTGTTCTTTAGCACAAGATAATAATTTGCCAGTTAATTGTTTACTGGTGTTCTATGTTGTTCCTCTAGCCTTCAGGAAGACGTACAGCTGTTCTCAAAATTAACATTCTTGTCAAATCTGCTCACTTGTGCAAATTTTTTTGCTGTGAGGAGTGTCCATCTGCACCTTTTATTCTTCTCTGTTCTCATTCTCCACTCACTTAAGGCACAAACTAATTTCTGCAGTGATAGCTGAGGAAAATAGCTAGTAACTTACAGGTTACATTCTTCGAAAAGATTCAAGGACATAGTGCTTGTGTGTTAAAAACAAACAAAAAGCAGTATATATTTTGAAGATTATTCTGTATGTAAAAAAAATCAGTATATGCAAAATTTTGTTATGCAAAATAACTTAAACACAGTGTTTCTTGACTTAAGGATTTACCTGCTTTGGACATCCTAATACACCCACAGCATCACTTGAACAGATGGTTTTTTTAATAATGGTTTCCATCCCCCCATGCTCTTTAGATAGATGGAAACAATAATTCAGTTCTTTACCACAAAAACAAATTAAACACCAATTAACATTCTACTTTTGGTTTATCTGTCAGGCTCATGATCCTAGAATATCCAAGGTTAATTTTATTTTCAACCTGTCGAGAAGTGAGAAACATACATAGACCCCACATTGCATTTCATTTTGCTTCCTCATTTGTTCTTAAAAAAGAGTGTAAAGATTAATTCTATTTGAATCAGAAAAGTCTTTTCCATGAGGCTTCAATTTAATAAAGAAGCAATTATTTTATAACACGTGCATGCGAATGTAAATGGTGTATTCCATATTTCTTCCTTGGTTATGTGTAACATAACCACCAAGATCTAGTTCCAAATGTATTTCTGTGTTTTGTATGTCTGCACATTTCCCTCTCTGTTGTTGCTGTGACGTCTTCCTGAATAGTCCAGCCAGCTCTTCCATAATATATCTCTTCCTCTATTTTTTTAACAAGTCCTAAATAAATGGTAAATTGTCTCTTTTCATCTTGCTTCAATAATTTGTGGGTCTGTCTCATTACGCTTCACAGTCCAGAGAGTATGTAGGTTGACACAGATCTCCTCGTTTTATGTAAATGCATTTTCTTTGCAAATGAAAAAATGTTATAAATTCAGATGCATACACACAATTCTTCTCTGAAGACTTATAAAGTTGCTCATAGCCTGTGTGTGAGTGCCACTGACCAGATATATCGCCTAGTTTCCCTGAGTGGACTTACACAGAAGACAGATAGGTGTATAGGTAATATGTTGAAGTGGGCATAGAGACATCATCGTGACTTTGTATATAAGAAATCCTGCCATAGGTTGTATTCTTAGCACTGCTATGACATTCAACAAAAAATAATTTTTTAGTTTGAATACTGTGTAACAGATTCTTCATAAGTATAGCGGAGACTATTCTAGTGAGTGTTTTGGTGGGGGTTCTCTGTTCGTCTGGGAACTGACAGATGAGGACCTAAAATTGCTTTGAATCTGGTGAGATTTAATTGCTGATATCCAAAGTACCGAATATTGACAAATACTCAGGGAAAATTCTGT
>VYZM01000110.1:0-14284 GCA_013398915.1 Dromas ardeola | reverse complement strand
AATTTTGTAATGAAAACAAAAAAAAAAAAAAAAAAAAAAAAAAAAAAAAAAAAAAAAAAAAAAATCTAGGAATGCTGAAACTCTCTATATAAGCACTTTTGGGTTAGCTCGTTTCTTCTCTTGCGATTTGATGTGATACTCCATGCATTGTTATATCTTGGAAGTTCTTTTAAACATTTTCCCTCATTTTGATTGATAATGTAACCCAGATATAAATCCCCTTTGTTCATGAAGTTTATTCCAACTCCCCCATTATTTTGTCTGTGAGATTTTTTTAGACAACGGCTTAAAAACTTTGAATGTGTCAAGGGTTTGTTTTTTGGTTTGGTTTTGTGTGTGGGTTTTTTTGTATTTTTTTTTTCTTCTAATGGTACCAGTTATTTTCATAAGGCTGGTACCAACTGTCTTGCAGTACAATCTTGTTTTTTTTTTTCTAAATCTACTTCCTGAAATACGCCTCAATAATAATACCTAATATTTTCTACCTTTTTTAGGAGGTCCCTTTTTATAGCAGTAGCCAGAAGACTTGCACACTCTCATCATTTTCACTTTTCTCTGCTAAAAAGAAGAGAACACTTTGGGGGTGGGATGGGGAGAGGAAAGCATAAAGGGAGGAGGGGAAGTGCAAAAGCTGAGAGCCCTCTAGACAGCTGTGTTTTACAGGTGGGACAATGCACGCTTTAGTCGTGGAGTTAGCATCTGTTCAAATGCTGGCCCTCTTGGCTCACTCCGGTGATACAGGTTAGTTCTGAGCCAGAGTCAGTGCTGTCATTCGTCTCTCAATATTCAGCAATTAGGTTTTCATTAAGGACCTTGACAGTGCACTGCTACCCAAAACAATTTTATCATAAACTTGCTCTCTGCTTTCAGAAGGTCGAATTGATTTGTTAGCCCAGGAGACAGTCATTTAGTGTTTAACAAAGGGACAATCTAGGAATGTGTCAGCCTTAGCTGCGTGGGGTGGCAGAGGGGCCGTGGCAATCCCTGGGGCCGCGTTCCCTGGCCTTTTCGGATTGGGAACCTGTTTGGAGCACACCAAGGCCCCAGCCTCACCCACCCCCCAGCTTCGCTCTTTGTGGGAAGCAGAGCACAGGAGAATGTCGCTGCATGGACGGGTTTCATCCTGACACAAAGTCAGGAACTTGGAAATGCCCTGGGCTCAGTATCTAGCTCAAAGGTATTTCCAACGTATCTGACTGCCTGGGAAGGATAGGAATAAATTTTTGGTATGTCAGAGAACACAGACAGAGCCTGGCACTGTAGTGCTTCTCCCATCAGATAAACAAAGAGATTACTTACAGTACATAATAAAGACACAGGAAAACCTCGCGTATCCTTTGATGCAGAGGATCTTCTCAGTCGTTGACCGGTTTTCTGCATAGTTGGATGTAACGAGTTTTCTGACCCTGTCTGGGATTTCATAATGACTGACATTTTCACAAATCGGGGGACGCGGGATTTCCACTGCTATTTCTTATCTCAACTGCTTCAGTTTCTCAGCAGCTGTTGTCATGCTTTCCCCTTTCTTACTCTGCACTTGATTATTTGTCTGCCTTTAATAGCAGGAGTTCCTTATCTCACTCTGAACAGCCTGTCAATGTTTAATCAATTGTCTCAGATATTTTCATTAATTTCAGGAAGGGGCAAGGATTGAACATGCAGCACAGAACATTTTCTTATCCGTCCAGATTCAATCCAGCCCAGCGTTACTGGCGAAAGATTGCTAGCAATGACTGCAAGTCTGGAAGAAGCACTCAGACCTCACCACAGATTTCTGCTCCACAATTTCAGCTTTCATTGAATAAAATTGCTTCCAGCAGTGTCAGAACAGAAAGCACGAAAGCAAGTAGAGAAAATTAATAGTATGCCATGTGTCATGGATGAGATCTTCCTCATCCGCTATGAGAAAGTTTGCTGAGACACGACAAAAAGGGCAAAGAGGAACACAGTGCACAGTTGTGTGATTAAAGCAAACAGACAGCAGACTGTACATAGAACAAGGATTTTTTTCAAGACAAGACACCACGCTGTAACGAGTAGAGGCTGTATTTATTTCTAATTCCAGGCATATAATGTTTGGCAGGAGCCTTGAACAATAATACTCTTCTCTTACAGCATTTACCTCCTTACTGCAGCAGAATTCAACCTGTGGCACGCTGGGGGAAGCGTTAGCCAAGTCTGAGGAGGAGAACTCAGGTCTGTGCTTGGGATTGCGCATTCCTTGGTGTCAGGAAGGCGAGTGACTTTCATGGTGAGGAGGGCCTGGATGGCCCTTTAGACTCTTGTACTGGAACCAGACCCTGGTCTCATGTGACCAGAAAGAAATGAGAATTTCATTGACAAACCCTCTCATATTCTCCCCCCCGCCCCCAAGAGAGAAGCGTCACAGGAAGAAGCTGGGGGGCGAGCGGTGCTCAGGGCTCCTCAGCTTTCCACAATTCCACTTCCTCACTTTTTTACACATTTGCTTCTAATATCATATGCTAAAAAGAGCCATGTTTGTAGCACAAGAGCAATGGCGAGGCTTTCTACGGTACGGCTCATTCCCAGCCTTCATGAGGCGAAGGGAGTGCTGTAGGGTGAGATGCAGCACAGGCTGCAGGGTGCATCGGCTACTGAGTCTTCCCCTCACTGGCTCCCCATAGCTCGGGGACTTATCCAAAGTCATAGGAAGACATATTTCTTGCAATAAAATACTGCGAAAACACCACTGAAAACAGATGAGGTGGACAGGTAGGAACAATATCACTGTTTCCTTCTAGTCAGGCTGCCAGCAGCCCTGGAGTCTGCGGGGGCGTTTGTGTGCGTAAGTGTAAGTGTGCTGCTGTTTATATAGGTAAATAGCAAAATTAATCGAAGATCAAGGAAAGGATTATACATATCACCTTTAATGAAATATTGGGCCAATAATCTCTAACATTATGAGGTTCGACTTTTACATACAGAGCTGAATTTCATTTTAATTATACTTTCAGCAATGCAAAGATAAAAGACTCCCGTGCAGCCTGCCGGGGTTGCCCCAGGTTCTCAGCGCTCCGTGGAGCTCCAGTTCCCTCAAAACACGCGCAAGCCCCTGATCTTTCAACTGTTCGGCAGTTTGGAGAGCGTAGCGGGGGAGGGTGGGGACTGTCTCTGAAGCGCAGCTCCTCTGAGTTCACCCAGGCAGCTTTATCAGCCGGGAGCAATCCCAGCTCTGCGCTGAGAACCGCTGAGCTCGTTGATCCTCCGGCGGAGCTGCGGGAGGGGAGCCTGCGGTGCTCCCACCCCCACGCTGTTGTTATATAAAACCTGGCACTGGTCTCCAAGCTGCTGAAAACAAACCCAGTGGCTGTTGGTTTGTTTTGGGTTTTTTTTTTTTCAAAACACCCATTTGGCGCCTAATTTTCAAATCTGCAGCCCAACGGCAGCTGGCTCGGTGCCCATCACCATAGAGCTGTTTACATACTTTCCTCCAGCAGCTGCAGGAACCTGTTATGTGCCCCACGTCTGGCCGGGCCGGCTCAGCCTCCCTCATGGTCTCACTGGAGATGGGTTAAGACTTCCATTTTATTTTGTTAAACAAACAAACAAAGCCCCAGTGTGTTAGGAGCCCGGCTTTTAGCAAAGCAAGGTGAAAGCAGAAATCTTTGCCTCCCCTTTGAAAGATAATTAGCCCGTCGTGCACCCTAACGTGAGCAATGCTGCGTGCATCTGGGAGCGCTGAGATTCCTCAAGACAGAGCCTGTGTCAAAGGTAAAGTTTATGGAGTAAACGTATGTGAGAGGGGAGAAGACAGGTCTATGGAGATAAAGAGGTTCGTGCATGGGATCTTGTCTGTATTGCATGATTAATAAAGGAGATGAAAGGAATGCTTTCTGCAATTCCAAAGTGCGCTCCACCTGAGAGTGTCTCAAGTCTCAAAGTATTTTACCAAGGGTAATTTATCAAGCTTTACAATGATTTTGTGACGAAACTAAGATGACTGTGAAGATTACTCTGTTAATATCTGTGTGTCTTGAGCTTCATGGAGCAGCTCTGTGGACCTGGCTGTCAGGTCCTGTCAATTGGAATTGGAAAACATTTTTTCAGTCCACAGCTGGTGACAACAGCGAAGTGCCGGAGCACAGGCTCCGTCAGCAGTTGTGTTGGGAGCTGCATGTCCTTAGCATGAGGGACAGCTCTGACTACACCAGAACCTACAACAGAAAGCCATTTGCTGGCTGGAGTTGGGTGCCTGACTGTACAGACCAGGAGAGACCCTGCCCTACCTCACTCTCCTGCAGCCTCTGCTGGGTACAGGATTTTGAAGGCCAACGGCGTCACGTCACCTCTTTCTCTACCACCAGCGTGCTGTGGGTGGGGGTGGGCGGATAGGTGCAAGAATCAGATGTTTTTGGGCAGCCACGAATGAGATTTGTTCGGATGGAGTAAATGAGCAGGAGCTACAGCAACTGAGGAGAAGCTTTATTTTCATGGAGGTATTTGCAGGTTACCTCAACGCTGCTGAACTGCGTTTCTGGGTATGAGAATATCATAGCTTTGTAGGATTTAATTTATTTTACCGTGTCTGCAGAAATCTTGCATGTAAAAGGAAAATCAGCTTCAGCTTGGCCCTGTGTGGTGCAGTGGGGGCAGTGGCACGCAGTTTTGCCCACTGGAAAGATAGGGGCCATGACGCAATGGGGGCTGGAGAGATGTGGTTGCTCGGTGGGTAATCCACCCAAGTGCAGGAATTTCAAAGCTGGGCCTGCTCTGACTGAACCTCTGAACTCCCTCAAGTGCAAAAGATTATATATAACTCCATGTAATCCAGGGAAATGACTGGTGAGTTTGAAATATCGAGCTTTCCAAATCGCAGAAAACTAATGAATGACACGAATTCACTAGCTGACAGTTCTTCCCGTGCGCCAAAGAGACCAGGCCAGTTCTCTCTCAGTATGTCAGGAAAGATTGCCTCAGTTTACCAGCACGGTGTCCATCCCTGTCACTCTCAGCAGTGTGGATGGGTGCTCTGAAGGGGTCTGTGATACTGTCATCATAATTGGTTCAGGACTTTATCAGTCTCTGGGGATTTACTCCAGGCATAAGCCCCCTGCTGCAGTGTACACAGCCCAATGCAGGCGTGTGCGACTTCCGTGGCACATGTGGATGTGTTCTTGATGCCTTCTTGGGGTCTAGTACCCCTCTGGTGGTTGTCTTGGAGAGTGGTCTACCTGAGAACACCTGCCTGATGTGCGAGAGCTGTGCTCTGCTCAGCTTTAACCAGGGAGATTAAACTGGTATCTGCTGGGTGGTAAAGAAGCAGTTGATAAACCACTACGCAATTGTTGCTGGGCTTGCATTTTTATCACACATTTGGAGTGGGAGGCCAGTGAGTGTTAGGAAACTGCAAACTGGTAAATGGCCTCAGGTACGAGGAAGGCAGAGAGACTGGCGTGGGGCTGTGTGGTTAGTGAGGCCGTAGGCAGCTTATACTGGCAGTTTAATTTAAAAAGCAGTACAGAGATAAGTCAGTGATGGGTCTGTGTTGGGGACCTCCACAGGCATGGCTGATACTGCGTAGATGAACCGCCGCTTGCAGGAGTCAGCGTGCTGATGGCTATGTGGGAGCATCCTCTTCCCGTGCCTGTACTGTGCTGGTCTGAACTGGTGTGGAGGGGCGGCAGCCCTGACCTGTGCAGGCCTGTCAGGGCTGCGTGTTGCAGAATAGAAATCACTGTACCCCTCCTGCTGAGCAAATACATTGTGATAATGCCTCAGGCAGTGGTTCTGGTTCAGGGGCTGCCGCACCCAGTTTCCCAGCGGCAGGGGTTGGGTCTGCAGGACTGGCCAGAGGCCAGAGGGGAGAATACCTCCACCCTGCATCTGGCAAGGAGCAGGGAGTCCTTCTAGTGTAGCGACTGGGTACCTCAGGCGCCCAGAGGAGCTCAGCCAATGTCAGGACATACTTATTTGACTGCACGACCAGGAAGCGGGACTCCCCCAGGGAAAAAGTCCTGTGTGAAGAACCTGCACTTAGATGGGCCACCCCTGGGCACTATGACTGCTTACCCCTTTGCCTTTGCTCTGTCTTTACACAAATCTCTTGAATTCTGTTTACTTTTTCATTCAAATAATTTTCTCCTCCCCACCCTGCACATTTCTCCCTTGGTGTCAACAACAGGCAGCACCCTGGCCACGCCGACCAATTTTCCTGTTTGTTCTTGTCAAAAATGCCTTCTTATATAAAAGCAAAAGCACCACTTGCTTTCTACAGGACTCTCCTGTTGGCGTACGTGCAAGGAAGGACTGACACCTCCCTGGGAGGCAGATACCCCCATTCTTCTCAGGAGACAGTCTTGCAGGTTTGTCCCTGCAATCCTTGGCCTGTTGGTTCTTCTGAAACAACTCACTTTGGGAAGGACCCCCGCCGTTGCAGTCCCCCCATCTTCCTCAACCCTGCATCATTCTTGCCGCTTTTCTGGCTTACTTTGGCCTCAGGACCTCTGTGACCAGTGGCTGCTCCCTGGCTGGCAGGAGGTCACAGGTATGCCCCTGACTCTGCAGATGTCCCCATCCTCCAAGGATAAAGTGTGGGCACATAATCCATCCATGCAAGCAAGGAGTGGGAAACACTAGAGCCTTTGCTAAACATGCTGTGTCATGAGGTCAGTCGTGTAAAAATGCTTCGTCGCTGCCTGGTGGCACAGAGTGCAGACAGCACAGCTGAGAGCCAGCGCACACGCAGCTGCTCCTCTGGAATGGTGTCACTGGAGAAATGAAGGGGACTCTCTGTGCTGAGGAGCCCTTCTCGCCACCACCGGGGCACGCCGGTCGAAGCCCACTTGGAGTGGGTAAGAGATGTCCCTTGCTTAGCGGGACCACAGTGGTTCATAACACTTGTCTGGTTCGCTGGCTGTGACTGCTGCCCGTGCCTCTTGTCCATGCCTCAGACTGAGCACTTCAGCCCACCTTCCCCTCCGATCTCCTCTTCAACAGCCGGGTCCTTGGCACCCCAAGAGCTTCCCCGCAGGCTCCCGCGCTAGCAGCCCCTTCTCCTGTGCCCTTCTCCTGCATGGCCAAGAGCTGCACTCTGGGCCTGGAGCAGCGCTCCTCCCCATGCAGAACAGCATGCCCAGGGAAAGGGAAGCCATGGTGGGCCAAGCACCTGCTGACCTGGAAATGAGGGCCAGCTCCAAACCTCCGTCTGAACCTTGAGGTCCCCACAGGCTCCACTGAGATGCCAGTCTGGGCTTCTGCCTCCCTCCGGGAGGCTCCTTATGGCTGGGACAGCCCAAGACCCCACCAGCACAGAATGATGATTGGGCTGAGCCCATCTGGCCTCCCAGCGCTGCCCAAAGGCAGCCTCGCTGCCCCAGCCACACCATCCAGCCGCCTTCTTGGTGCCCGCAGTGACACTCAACTGGCCCACCAAGGGACTGGAGCATGGGCTCATCCCCATGGAAGCCATTCATGTCTACATGGCATTCGGCCATTGCAAAACATTGGCCATCTTGTAATGACACAAATGGTGGTTGCATTTGTCCAAAGTGGCTAATTCTGAGGGAAAACTTTAGGGCTGTAAATGGGGTGAAACCTTTCCATCCCCAGCAACAGCAGCAAGTAGGACAGGAAGGTAAGTCAGTCACTGTGGTCCTACTGAAGGGTGGGCTGGCACAGGGGGGAAGCAGCACGTGAAACACCAGTACAGTGGCTGCAGGGGAAACTGAGGTCCTCCTCTATGTGGTTCCCTTCAAGAAGGCAGGAAATGTGTTTCTCAAGGACAGAAATAAAGGTTGTTTACCCAAGTATACCCTTGTCACTGTTGCTTTAGAGTCTACACATCTATTTTAATTATTCTGCTTATTATCATTCAATGTGTGCTACGTGTACAAGCCTGTTTGACGGTGAGTAGCTGGTAGTCAACCTGATTGGCAATATCTATGTATGCTTGATTAATTAGCAATTATTAGAATCATAGAATGTGTTGGTTCGGAAGGGACCTCTAATGGCCATCTAGTCCAACCCCCCCTGCAGTGAGCAGGGACATCTGTAACTGCATCAGGTTGCTCAGAGCCTCATCCAGCCTGGCCTTGAAGGTCTCCAGGGATGGGGCCTCCACCCCCTCTCTGGGCAACCTGGGCCAGTGTCTCACCACCCTCAGTGGAAAGAACTTCTTCCTGATGTCTAACCTAAACCTGCCCTGCTCTAGTTTAAAACCATCGCCCCTCGTCCTGTCGCTACCTGCCCTTGCAAACAGTCCCTCCCCAGCTTCCCTGCAGGTCCCCTTGAGGGACTGGAAGGGGCTCCAAGGTCTCCCCGGAGCCTTCTCTTCTCCAGGCTGAACCCCCCCAGCTCTCTCAGCCTGTCCTCACAGCAGGGGGGCTCCAGCCCTTGGATCATCTTCGTGGCCTCCTCCGGTCCCGCTCCAACAGGTCCATGTCCTTCTTGTGGTGAGGACTCCAGAGCTGGACACAGCACTCCAGGTGGGGTCTCACCAGAGCAGAGCAGA
Source organism: Dromas ardeola (assembly GCA_013398915.1). Lineage (NCBI taxonomy): Eukaryota > Metazoa > Chordata > Aves > Charadriiformes > Dromadidae > Dromas > Dromas ardeola. The sequence goes on along the minus strand of VYZM01000110.1, from coordinate 5,814 downwards.
GGGGGAGGATGACCTCCCTCGATCTGCTGGCCACAGTCATCTTGATGCAGCCCAGGATGCCATTGGCCTTTCTGGCTGCAAGCACACATTGTTGGTTCACGTCCAGCTTTTCATCTACCGACCACGAGGCGCAAACTGACACTGGCTAACACAAATTAGCCTTTTTAGTTGCATTGCTGGCTGCTGAGCTGGTCAGGAAGAATGCTAAAGAGGTTTCATGTGGATATGGCCTGAGGATGAAGGGATTTGGTTTTAATCAGCAAACTTAAGAAATTAAAAGATTAAATTAAATTAAACAATTAAATTTCATTTGGAAGTGATGAGCAACTTACAAGGAAGACCAAAGCTGAGGCCCCTGTAATTGTAGAAGTGGATACAAAATTAAGGCGTTCCGTTGCATGGGCAACAGAGGTGAAGTAGGTCAGCCCAGAGTGTAAAATCCAAGCGTTGTAAGCCCAGTGCGGCCCCAGAAGGGTTAAATCCTTTCCTTCAGCAGACGGAAGCAGCCTGCCTGGACTGGCAGCTGCAGATGGTTCCTCTGCTCAGGCGGAGCAGGCAGCTGGACTGGCCAGGTGGACAAAACCCATCGTTCCGCAGAAGCCCCAGTGAACAGGCAGGGGTTGTTTTCCAGTTTTTCCTGGAGCAGGTGGACTCGGGAACAGATGCGGGTCTGGGGCAGCGTGGGTGACAGTTCTAGCAGTGTGCCTGTGCTGTAAAAGAAGCCTTTGCACAAAACATAACCTTAGAAATAGAGACAACCTTCCCTGTTCATTGGAGTTACACATCGTGTTAAGGGAACTGCTGCCTTTCCTCTCGCAGGAGTGCGGTTTCCATGGCTCCTCTGCGCATCTCTCTGTGCCCCTGCCCATGTGCTGCTGCAGAGGGGAGCCCAGGTCTTGAGCGGAGGAGCTGGTGCCCTTGCTTACAGGGTGATGTAGGAGAAGGATTTAGCCAACTGTTTCCTTCCCTGGTTTTGGTGGTAGGGGCTGTTGGCTTCTGATTTTGCTGTGGAAAGTCTTGCAAGTTACCAAATACTTCTGGGGGATATTGGCCAGACCCCAGTTGACTTACCAAGGCCAGAGTTTTCTTTAAAGTCAGGTTCATAGAATTGTAGAATCATATAATCTGTTAGGTCGGAAGGGACCTCTAAAAGCCATCTAGTCCAACCCCCCTGCAGTGAGCAGGGTGATCTGTAACTGCATCAGGTTGCTCAGAGCCTCATCCAGCCTGGCCTTGAATGTCTCCAGGGACGGGGCCTCCACCCCCTCTCTGGGCAACCTGGGCCAGTGTCTCACCACCCTCAGTGGAAAGAACTTCTTCCTGATGTCTCATCTAAACCTGCCCTGCTCTAGTTTAAAACCATTGCCCCTCGTCCTGTCGCTACCTGCCCTTGCAAACAGCCCCTCCCCAGCTTCCCTGCAGGTCCCCTTCAGGGACTGGAAGGGGCTCTAAGGCCTCCCCGGACCTTATAAGTAGGTTCAAACTACTTCAGCTGGAAGAACCAAGGACCAATGTAAAAATTGCCTTATGATGTGCAAAGCAGTGTTTTGTTTAAAAATATGCTTAAACCTAACTAATGAACTGCCACTAAAGAAAAGTGCTTAGACTCTCAGCTTACCTCAAAGCAGAGTTTTAAAACTTTGTGAGAGACACAGCGAGCACCACGGCCACTGCCAGCAGAAGGCAGGCAGATGTTGGCCTGGCCGGGCTGAGAGTGCTGCGGTACGTTCCCATGCGCTGAGGCTGGCTTGGTAAACACTATGGAAGAGAGAGACCAAGTGTCAGCGGAGTTATTCCAGTGGGAGAGGGCTGTTTTCATTAAAAGATGTAGCAGTGGGGACTCTGCAGCGACCTTCACTTCCTTCCCAAGCAGCTTAAGCAAGGAAGGGCCACCTTGGTTTGGCTCTGATCGCTCCCTGGGCAGCCCCATTACACACCAGAGACGACTCCACCTCCAGCATCTCACCGACGGAGGCTGGATGGGCCCCTTCCCGAGCTCTCTTCTGCCCTCTCAGAAGAGCTCAGTGGAGCAATGGTGGCAAGTCCTGCCCAGTGCCCAAGCGCTGCCAGCATCGCACTGTGCGTCTGGGAGAGGGGCCTTACTCATAGTCACAAGTTTCTCTGTCTGACAGTCACTTCTTCGCTGGCAGAGGGAGATGTTATCACTTCTGCTGTCCCCACATCCTCTTTTCAGAGCCCTGTTCTGTCTTGGTTCATGGGGTATTTCCATCCCTGACTGCGAGGCTTCAGTTGCAGAAATATTGCGTATGATGAACCCTGTGCAGGGACTTCTGCTGGTTGCTGTTGTAATGATTTCCTGGAAGACGGTGAGGCTCCCTCACTTAGGGAAACACCCTGCGTGAGCAGCTGGAGTTGTGCTGGTGGAGCAGAGACCGGACCTCAGTGCAGAACCAAACGGCCCCGAGCCCCGGGGGAGTGAATGGGGCTTTCAGGTGTTTGAGGTCCAGAAGCCGCCAGTGGAACAGCACTGGGGAAGGGGCACGTTGAGAAGAAACCAGTGCACTGAGAGCAACAAGGTCTCAGCTCAAAGGGGAGGCCGCTGGCTGCCTATGGGAATGGCCTGAAGTGCTTTCACACTGATTGCTATGCATATTTTTGTTAATTAACATAAGACGGTAGCCTCTGAATTTAAAGTAGTCTGGATTTAGGCGTGAGGCTGCGTCTGTCTCCTGCTTGCCTTCCCGGAGCTGAACCCTACCAGTCTCCTTGGGCCTGCTGGCTCGCGAGGTGACCCGAGCTGCTTGCTAGAAGACCTCTGGCAGAAAAACGTGGCTGAATCTTGGCAAATGCAAACGCCTGCATCTGGCAAGGCCTTGGCCGAGGAGGGGTAAGACAGAAAGGTGAAGTGCTGCTGGGCAGCAACAGGTTACAGCTTCCTGACTGTCCACCTCACTTCTCGGGAGGCGATTAAGTTCATGCTTGGAATTACAGGGTAAAGGGCCTCCAGCACAGGCCAGCTCTGGGAGCCCATCCTATGGGAGAATCTGGGCAAGGGTTTATTTCAGGGCCACCATGCCGATGGTAGTCAGAGACACAGCAGGTGGGATCTCCTCCTTCTGCACGCCCAGAGGTGATGGAGGCAGCCACCTTAAGATAGCTCCAGGCACGACGGCAGTGGCAGGAGGTGACACCACACAATGGCAGTGGCAAGGAGAGGTGACACCTCCTTCTCCAGCCTGGGGTGTGCGGCAGCTTCTCCTGAAAGAAAACCACAGCTTGTGGATGGGAGGACCTCTAGCTGCACCGTATGATCGTTCTCATTAGAAAGGACGATATCAAACCTGGGTTGATTTTAGAGGTGCAGATAACAAATTTAGCATTCCTAATTTTTTTTGCTTGACTTTCAGAAATGTTGGAGTGAGCAGACTGGGGACGGGAGAGTCACCTTCGCCCTGCAAATATCTGTCCATATTCTGCCCTCCTGTGGAGAAAAGCATTAGAGCGAGACCCGTTTCACGATCTGAGAGACGAATATTCCGCGCTGTGTGACTTGGTGCCATAAGATGGCAACCAAGAGTCCAGTGAGACTGTGTGCGTTAGTTGGGACAACTGCCCCGGTGTTACCAAAGACAGGCCTCTGCTTTGGTTCTGAAATGATTGTTTCTCACTAACCTTCTTACTGAGTGAGAAAATAGCTAATTATTGACCTTACTGTGTACAAAAAAATAGTTAGCCACTGAGCTGATGTTACAGATAGCGATACTGAGGAGACAGCCAGAAGTAGCTCATCACCAAGGATGGGATAACAAGAAGTAGTTAATCACTTCAAGGTTCTTCTATATGTCAAGTATGTACTCCTGTACCAATTAGGAGAGAGTTATGGCTACTTCAAAGAACATCCTTATTATCTTCAAGAAGTTGGCAAACTTACAGCAAACTTTTACTGTCCTGAGATGTCCAATACCTTAAAAGGATAATGTGAGGAAGGGTCTCCTTACCCAAACGACACCGAGACACTCACACTTGTGCAGAAGTGTTTTGCCGATGGAGCAAAATTTGATACGCATGTGCAAAAAGACTATTCGGTCATCCTAATGAATATGTGGCCCTAGGGGGAGTGATGTATTAGGTGGGCGGAATTATGAGACTATTTTGTGTATAAATAATGGGTGAATACCCAGGTAAGGTGTGCTAGATTTGTGGGTTTTCCCCCTAGCACCCGACGTCGAATAAAGCAATATCTCGTCTCTAAACTACTTTTGGTTTCGAGAGCTTTTATTTCGGGTAACACCGGTACGGCAGGAACACATTCTGTAGTGTGTCTAAGCGCAAGATGTGAAATTCTGTTAACTTTTCAATTAGATTTGTATTTTCATTTCAGTATTTTTAAGAAATTAAATGGAATTGCCTTTAAAAGCAGAAAACACTTCGTCGGGTTGAACACATAAGAAAGGCAGGTGTTGTTTTTGCAATGGAGAAAAGCTGTTTCCATCAGAGGTGATGTGATAAGGGAATGACTAGACAGGCTCCAGCAAAGGCTTGTAGAACATCTCATACCGCACAGACAAAAGGACAAACTGATTCATACCAATTAGGGACTAGAAGGGTAGTCAAACTTTTAACCAGGGCTAATGACATTGGGCAATTTCACCAAAAAGGAAAGAAATAAACTAGTCAGATAATCCCGTTAGGTGTAGCATAAGGAGAAGTAAACAGAGGCAGGACATCCAGGAAGGATTTTAGGTGCTCCGGCCAGGCTGTGAACCCTGGAGTACCTAACCAGCGGGAAACGGGAGGGAAAATTTGGCCGGGGATTAGGAAATAAAAAGGTGTGTTTCAAGAACCAGAAGTGTGCCTACTTGCTAGGTCAGCTGTTCTTGCAAGAATGTTTGAATAAAACGTGCTTCGTATCGTTCACTGCCTGAGCCGTGGTTATGGGATAAGGAGCGCGTCTCACAATTTGGGGGCTCATCTGGGATCCGAAGTCATCCCCTCCGGGGTTCCTTGCCACCGAAGGACGGGAAGACGCATCCTGTTGATTTCAACGGTCTCGTGTATCATTGCCTGGGGCTCCAAAGGGAATTGACTAGGATCCCAAGACTGCATTAAGCATCAGACCATATGAACCACAAAGCGGGAAAAATGAACTTAATGCAGTAGGCACGGGGATTACGGCCAGGCAACTCTGTGCACGGACCAAGGTAAGAAAAATCAGACTGTTAAAGTATTATCTTGGTGGTTGGGGACATTCTAAGAGACTTGGTGTCTGAGAGTGACTGAGACGTACTGTGGTTCGAAGCAAGTGCAGAGTCTGGATCCACGGTCCTGTAGTCCTGCGAGGGACGAAGCTGGAGAAGGACGAAGCGAAAGGAAGAGGTATAAAAATTCTCTGTTTAGAATGGGAAATAAAGAATTTTAGGCCGAGGGATGAAAAAGGGGATAATGAGAAAGACCCCGAGAACATTCCCTCAGACAGTCCTTTAGGGGAGAATGCTGAGGTTTTGGAATGATTCTTCTTGTACAAGGAAAAAAGATATAAGGAAAATGATTTGTCTGTTCAGACCGCATCCTGGAGGGGCCAGGGACGCGGGACCATGTCCGGGCCCCCCCATAACTCCCACCCGATATGTGCCCGGGCCCACATAATCCCCCCGGTACATTTCAGGACCTCCCATAACCCCATGGCATGTCCCTGGCCCTCCATAACCCCCCGGATACATGCCAGCCCCACCCCCATAACTCCCCGGGTACAAGTATGGCCCTTCCATCACCCCCCAGGTATGTGCCAGGGCCCTCCATAAACCCCCCAGTACGTGTACGGCCCCCCAGAACCCCCTCCCGCTACATGCCAAG
>VYZM01000102.1:0-55723 GCA_013398915.1 Dromas ardeola | reverse complement strand
TTTTTTTTTTTTTTTTGACTTCTGGTCTAGTGGTGCAGACTGCTTCTCTTGGACTTTTTTAGGTAGCTGTCTCACCCGTGCCAGTCCTTTGTCTCTGCCCACGTGTCGATGTTCTGTAGTGCTGTGTTGCTATGTTTATACCTTTGCTTTCTTTCAGTAAAGCAATCAGTGTTTTTAATACTGATGTTAATTGGTGTGGTGGGGAGTACATTGTGTAGTGAATATGGGTGAAAAAAATCTCCTGTATGAGTTGATGGGGAAGCCTGGTAGTATGAGCCAGGGTATTTTTCCTGCTTGTTTTCACTAGCATCATTATGCTACAAGATAGTGTGGGTTCAGAACAATGTTGCTTCTGATTTGTAGCCATCAGGACTGATAAACTATGTGAAGGGGCCTTCAGAGTATCTTGGCAAACTGTGTTTGGATGCATAGTGCACACAAAGTCTATCTGCATTATTCAGGAAGATAATTCCTGTCTGTGCTGTTTTTCTTCTGTGTTGAGATCATTCTCCTATCCAACTGTTACCCTGCTGAGGCCTTGATAGTTCTCAGTTTTTCCATAATGACAAAATCAAATTAGCCCTACGATGACTGGTGTATGTGAAATTCCTCTCAGTTAAAGGATGTTGCCCTGAATATTTTCTGGCTATTTTTTTCTTGGGAGAATTCAGTGTCTTGTGTTTGAAAGGGAAAGGAGAAAATATGCAGATTAGGAAATGCTGGTGTGTAAGGTACAGGGAGGAGCGCGTAGCTTGCTTCTAGAACATAATCTGTCCAGCTGTGACTTAGTCATCTTCAGTCTTACATAAAATGCGTCCAATCTAAATAGTTGAGCATCTCCCTCCTGAATGCGGCAAACCAGTGTCTTTTATGCTTACGTGAAGCTGTAACAGGCGCAAGCCATCTTCTTAGGAGTGCCTTCATACTTGTGAACCTGCAGCATCCATCATGCTGTCAAGCCTCATTTACTCATGTGATGGTTTTGTGGTGGTTTTTTTTTTATGCTGTTCCACAATTTCTCCAGGTTTAAAGAGGTTCCGTGCTGTTGGCAGGGAATACAGCACTGATAATCCCAGACAGGAGAGCAAGGAACGTAACGTGAGAACAGAGTGACTCTCCCAAGTCAGACTGAAGGGTTTGTTCATCTCTGACTGGGCCAAAAATTGATGCTTAGGGAAGAATGCAAGATGAGAGGATCACAGGATCTTGGCTGACATCTCTAATTTCAGTGTAGTAGTTCATGCTGTTACATTAAATCCAGCCCTGCTCTCAGTTGCTTTGATTTCACATAGCTATTCTTTATGGAAAGGGGGATAACTGACTATTATGACATGCTTTTGTCTGGATAAATATATGTCCACATTAATCCTTTGTTTCTATAATTACGGGGGTTTTGGAGGCATGGGGGAGATTCTTGTTAGTGACTGAAGTAAGAACTGGTAAGCTTTGTAGGAACTGGCCTGTGTGAGCTGAAAGATATTCTGTGCTAGCTAAGGGATGTTGGATATCCTTACTTAGGTAGTCAAGGAAACAGGTACTGTGAGTGCATTGTTAAAGAAATGTATTGATAAAGATAGGTGCTGATAAATATTAGCACTGGAAGAAAACATTTAAAATTATATCAATACGTTTGCTGCTCATACATGTTTCATGAAACTGTGGGGAAGCTAACATCTTAAGTCCTCAGTGTACGCAGTGGAAGAACAGTCTCCTTTGGAGTTGTAGTTAGAGCTGGAGCTTCACTTGGGTAGTTGGAAGCATTCTTCAAAGGCTTCCAAGAAAGTGTTTGATGTAGTTTTAGTTTAAAAAAAAAAAAGTTACACTTTTTTCATAAAAACGACAAATGTACTGTGCTCACTGTGGAGACTTAATGGCTTGGTTTGATGGTGCCTGGGGACCTCTAGACTGCAGTCTGTTGCATGATTTTAAATTCCCCCCAGAGAATTGTGGAAATCCATATGCTGGTTTTTAGACTGTGCTTGACAAACATGGTCTAGCTCGTCTGTAAGCTGCGATGCCAAGCGTAGAAAAGACTAGGTGAGATTTTTCCAGTCTTTGTTAGGTGGAAAGTCAGATCATCAGGAGGTTATTTTTGGCCTTAAAATACATAGTTACGCAAAATGTGGCCCTGGAGAAGAAATGAGCAAAGCCCTGAGCAACCTGATCCAAGTTGGCCCTACTTTAGGGAGAGGAGGGGGGTTTCAGTCAGTTAACCTTTGGTGGTCCTCTCCAGCCCGGATTGTTCTGTGGTTCTGTGGAAGTTGGACTGGGTGGAGGAGGCATGGGAGTCATGTCTGGTTTGGGTGGAGAGGACAAGAGTTAGGAGGAAGAAGGCGAGGTACTTTGACACCAGAAAGGGTCGTGCTGGAGAAATTGCATTAGCAGTGGAGATGTAAAATATCTGGGATTGTAACTTGGAAAAGACACAGCTAGCTTTGTAGAAGGTTGTGAGATGAAATCAGCTTTTAATTTACTGCTCTTTAGAAAATTTTTATCTGGGTAGCATAAAATATTTGATAAAGCTTCTGTCAGAGAGATGCTGGTGGGATCATAAAGTATGTTTAGGGAGCTCTGGATTGTTTTACCACATTTCAACAAGAGATGAATGCATCCAGTTGCATGTGATGCATTTGTTAGCAAAACTGCAAACCCACCTATAGATTGTGAAACAGCATTTTGGAAAGCGGTAGCTCAAAGGGCTTTAAGGTCTTCACAGCTAGTTGCCTCTACATGGTACTTGGGCCAGTGTTTTATTTAGAAGGTTTAATGTGATTCTTGAGCATATTGAGGAGGGAAAAAAAAAAGTGGGGGAAAGGAATGTGAAGCAAAAATAAGTAATCTTAACGCAGCAACGTTGAGACTGATACTGGAATTGAAATTTGGTTTCCATGCTTCAAGAAGAATGCCAGTGAATTTGGAGACAATTCAAAGGACAGCTGCAGAAATGATCCAGGGACTGGAAAATAAGCCTCATGATGCGAGGCTTAAAGGAGCTCAACTTACTCAGCTTATTGAAAAGGCAATTGAGAGAGGGCTTGATCTTTCTCTAAAAGGACTTGTGAGATTTGCTGACAAAGGCATAGCAATATCAACTAAGGGTAGACATTCAGTCTCGAAGTACAGTTTCTTAGCAATGATAGTAATTAAACATTGGAATCATTTACAGGGAAGGGGAAAGGAGCAAATGTTCATCTTAGCCTTTTAAAATAGGCCCAACTCATTTCTTTCTGGAGAAAATATATTGTGATTTTATTTTTTTTTTAATGAAGATAATACTCCTTTCCTGATGCTGGAGTTTAAGAATCTTCAAAGGTTTGTACCATGATCAGTTGGCGCAAGTTCAGATACATGCACTTGCAGTCAAAGCCAAGATCATGAAATTAAGATGAATTTAGCGGAGAAATAGTTAACCTGGTGCTAGAATACTGCCTTGCATAAGACACATAAGATGTGAAGGGAACTCTGAAATTTAATGCTTTGTGGCTTGCATCGTTGGAACTCAGTTCTTTCCCATGCTGCGTTGCTTCAGATGTTTAAGATATGGTTAAGGCTTTCTGAAAGCCTCTACAGAGAAGCCCTGATGTAACTGTGTACACTCACTGTATTCAGATGAGCATTTCTGAATTCCAGTTGACCGCAGCAGAAGTCTGTAAATCTTTTTCAGCCTTTTTTAGAAACCGTATTAAAAAAATTGCACAATGGCAATGTGATTACAATTCCTCTGAGAGGCAAAGGAAGCACAAGCTCTCCTGGTAGGTTTCATTCTTAAATTAATGTAGGATATTCTCCGTCTCTCAAGTTAACTGGACTTAGTCGGAAAGTTTATTCGTGTTTGAAACAATATTAAATAATTGTCAGAAGCAGTATTCTAATGGCACTTGTTTGCTGGTTTTTGTGGCATCCAAAGGAGAGTACTTCAGCGATTCAGCTCCTCCCTCACTTTGTAAATTCACCTGGGGAATTGAGTGACTCAGTTTGGTAATGGCTCCAGATCGTGCTTCTACTTTTTATTTGTCCATTCCACCACTCCCTTGACGGCTGCTGAGTTTCTATTATTTCCGTAGATTACCTCGTTCCAGATGCCTTTGCAGACGTGCAGAGCTCTCAGATTCCCTTCTGGTAGCTCTGAAAATCTGCTGCTGGGTGCAGGTAGAGCCTGGCCTGCCCGCATGCTCGTCCTCGCCTGCACAGAGGAGGACCTGGAGCTACCTGGGCTGCTCTCGCCTCCTCCTGCGTGGCTGCATTCCTGGCTCTCCTCTCCTCCTCCTCCGGGTCGGGCCAGGGAGGAGCCCCATGGCTCTCATCTCCGCAGCTGTGCAGTAAGGAAACACTTCTGTGTCCTAAGGAAGAAGAGGCAGCTCAAAACTCTGTAGCTGTTTGAACGTTGAGCCTATCGATTTGTCACATAAATAGAGCTATTTCTGAGATGAGAAGGAGGTTGTCTAGCAACTGCAAGTTTCCTTGCTTAGGGCTAAGGGATAGCAAACTGCAGGAACGTGTTGGGGCACTACACAGTGTAAAGCAAAGGCCTCCAGCTTCGAGATGTAGTGCGGCAAACCCTTGTCCGGACAGCCCTATCTGTCTTAACCTGCAGAAGCGACTCGCAGAAAGTGCTGCACATAAAAGAGGTTGTGAGGGCTTAGCAGGAAAGAAATCTCCCCCCTTCCTTGCCTTCCGTCTCTGCTGTGTCATCACCCCCTCTCCCCAGCATCCAGGGGCTGATGGAGATGACCTGCTGGAGGAAGGTGGTCAGCCTCTTCAGCATGAGCAACTCTCGCGTTTCAACCTTAGTTCCATCGTGTGGTTGTACATACCTGTGCTTAGTTGCATTTGCAATAGTCATGAAAACATCCTCAATATATTACTCTGCTTATAATTCGACATTCAAAAAACTCAGCGGCTGTGGTAGCAAATAGCATTTCATTATTGATGTGTTACAGAACCACTTGCTCAGCATCACTTTCATACAGCAAGCGCTCTTGGCCAACTGTTTGATGTCAGTACTCCCGTGTTACCACCCACATGCAGTTAAGGTGGTTGGTTACAGGGTTGTGTGCTCATAGAGAAGTTCTTCTCAAAGGAAGAGATTCCTAATTTATCTGCAAGTCACCAGAAATAAATCTAGTTTAAGTGACTTTTGTCTTTATTCAGTCACGGGTTGCAGATTTGCGACTGCTGATTTCTGGTCATCTGCATTTACTTTGAAAATGCGTTTGACTGGATTGTCTGCTTTTCATCTTGTTAACAAAAAGTGGGCTAGTTGAAAAGTGACCGTGGCTCTCGGCGCTGTCTGTACCGCTGAGCTCTGCGTTTCTTGCCAGCAATTATGAAGCAGGTAGGAGCTTCCTGAATAAGTATCACACCTCCAGTGTGAGAGTAAGTCTTTGATTATCTTTTTTTACCAAAAACTTATCAAAATAACTTATCAAAACTTATATTCCTCAAAGCTTGATGGTCCAATATATTGTTGGCTGATGGCTTATTCTGTAAATCAGACTACTCTAACGTTGCTGTTGGGTGAACATCCACTGTGCGCAGAGGACCCGACATGCTGCCGTGTTGGTAGTACCTGTGTTTTGGGATCAGCACATACCTTGCCAGTGCCAAAATACAATATAACATGAGATACAAGTAAGCCAGAAAAATGAACTGAAGTAAAGAACATCTCTTGAACATAATTCAGCAGCGGCAAGCAGGTAGAAGCCCCAAAAGGGGAAATAAGACTTTATGGCTGCCTTTGGGCCTTCATGATTGCTCTGCACTACTGTCCTACTGACTGTTTGCACTGGGTTTTGTGCTGGGGAAAGTAGATCTGCAGGAAATGTGTGAATTTTCTAAGGGTCCCAGAACCATCTTAAATGACCAAGAGTGCCGCTGGGCACAGGTGCCTGGGCAAGTGCCACAGTCGGTGGCATTTCCTACAGAGATGTCCCTGAGAAGGGGATGTGGTGAGACTGAGCAGCAAGCGGAGCTTTGAAACCTGCCACTATGCAGGAACATTGCTGAAATCCTTATTTACTGTGTAAAATTCACTGGATTTTAATGTTTCTCCCTTATTACATAGCTCAATGAGTAAATGTATCCGACTGTCTCGCTGTGTCCAGGCTGCAGGTGTTTTTGTAGCCGGGTTTCCCACTCAAGGCATGTCGGACAAACCGGTGTTTGTTGGAACATGGCATATGAGGATTACACAAGCCTGGAGTAACTTCCTTACAATGCGGAGAAAAAATGTATTTGCATGATCTTGAGCCCAGGTGCTGCGAAACTCGCTGGTCGCAAACCGCAGAGGCCAGGCTGGAGCTGGGAGGGCACTCGGTGATGGGTCGAGCTGGGGGGAAGAAGGGTCAAAACGAGCCCTGTAATGGGAAGTGAGGCTGAACTCTGACTTGGGAGCCGCGGCTCCATAATTGCCACGCTGTGTGATGTTGCCATGGCCGCCTGGGCTGTCCCTGCGTGGTTTCCTGGTGTGCTGAGAGTGGGGCCGAGGCTGCCGGCGAGCGGAGAGCTGCCCTACGTGTTTGGGGAGCTCGGGCGTGCGCTGGCAAGCCACGGCGACAGGAGGATCCCCGCCTGGGAGATTTGAGGCTTTGAGCTCAGTCTCTCCCCCATCTCTCCCCTCCAACAGATCAGAGGGTGAGCTGTGATTTTTGCAGGACTTTAAAACCCCCTTTTACTTCATTCTCGCTATCGTAAGGTCCTTCATTCTGCCTGAAGCCGCGGTCACACTAGGAGCGAGGGGGCAATGTGAAATGGTAGATCCTGGGGGACACAAAAGGAGGCTGGAGGGGGGAGCTCACTGGGCCTGGATGGGCTCCGCCGTGTTTTGATCCGAGATCCTTTGGCTGCATTGCCATCTGCATAGTCTGTGAATAGTTTTCTCTGGCACAGACCTTGTTCCTCAGTGTTGCATCATCTCTGGGAGAAAGGCCAGGTCCGGAGCCCCAGCACAAAGGCTTTCTGAAGCCGATGAAGCTTGTTCTGTGTGCGGAGCGTCTCTCTCCTTCCTGTCGTCCTTTCCACGGGATTCCTGAAGCGGCCTCCGTCCGAGAGCCCCTTCGTCAACAGCTGCTTTATCTCCACCGCTTCCTGCACACCTGGCTGATGCAACGTCTGCCTTGGAAAGCTGCTGCCGGGAGTCTCCTCTGGAGCTGGGTTGTTTGCCCTGGCTGGGAGTGGCCAGGCAGGCAGCCTTCATCACGTGGGGGCCTTAAATAGATGTATAAAGGACGTACAGCCAGACCTGCGAGGCAGAGAGTATTTAGTGGGATTACGGAGAAGTCTTTTTTCCAATTCTGGGACTGGAGGTTGCAATCCTACTCCTGGCAACTTGTTTGTGGTTAGCCTTCCACTGGTTGCAAGTTCGGGACGTTGCTCCATGCCAGTAAATTCTGCTGATTCCCCTTCTATATTCAGTGACTTCCCGTGACTCTGGACTGTCTGGATTCTCATGGGAACTGTAATTCTCTGGGTTTGGATTTGATCCTAGTTATTGCCCTTTATTGCTCTGTTTCCATCTGACCTTGCATGTGGTATAGGCTTTTCTCTGAAATCCCTTCAAAACACAATTTCAAGGTCTGGAGGTGGTGGGGGTTTTTTTCTGAGGGGGGTGATGTCTGACAACCTTTTTAATTCAGGGTTTGTCTACTTAAGAAAATTTAATAGTTACACAGGTAGAACCATTCATGTGAATACTATTACATCCAAAAGTAACAAAATACAGAACAAAGAAACACTCTGGTCTGCTAGCATTAAACCAGTGTCATTTACGTTACTTAAATTAATCTTGAGTGTTATTTTAATCGTAGCCATTTTCTGGTATAGGGAGGCCTCTTAAATTGAATCTGGAAGCGTAGGATTTATATGGACAAGGTGTGGCAGACTGAGCAGCGGTGCTTTCCAGTATTGCTGTTCCTAGTTGTCTGCTCTGCCCTGTAGCAGAAATCTATTGCCCCATAGCAGTATCTAAAAGGGAATATATAGTTTACCTGCTTCTGCTTTCAGTCCAGTTTTCTTGGCACCAACTGCCCTTGATGAGACATGGCAACGTTTCCTTCCTGCCAGCTGTTTTGGCAAAGGCTTAGAGCGTTCAGTCGCAGCAGTAACATCAGCTGCCACAGCTGGATTCACTGGAGGTTAGTTGTCAAGACCTTAATCTCAAAATACTGGTTCTGAACCTTTTTGTTTGTAATTTCTTATTTTAGTGACATACAGACATCTGACTGTTCTCCTTCACCCCGTGGGAAAAGTGTGACTCTCACGGAGTATAGAACCGGCCCAGCAATTAGGATGTGTTCCCCTCGCTGCAGAGTAGTTTTCCCCCACGACTGTCCCAAATAAAAAGCTTGTAGAACTGGAAGAAGAGGGATGTTTTTCCTTTTTCCTGTTTCATTTACTTCAGTAATTTTTGTATCATCGTTTCTCTGGGGTCTCGTATAATTCTTTTTTCTTTTGTATTACTGTATATCTTTCAGGAAAGAATGGAAAACAGTATTTGCAAAAATAAAAGTGCTCAGTGGGTCACCTGCCTGTCACTTTGGAAAATATTTTAAGTGCTCCAGTGTTTGAAGAATTTGTCATCTTCACCAACAACTTGTTAGGTTGTGAGAGAAAGGCAATGTAAAACAATGTTTTCAGCATAGAAATGGGCCAGCAATTATTCTTCCTGAGTCTATGGGATTTTTCTGAATTTCTCCACTGTTACCATTATTCTTTAAGTTTTATTTTGATTATTAACATTTTTAAGGTATTAGCATTTCAAATCAGTTGCTAGGTTTTCAACGTATTGTCTTGTGAAGTTTTCTGGAAGATTTCCTCTGTTTATGGCCCTTAAAGTTATGAAGACTTTGATATGAAGTTCTTGGTTGGGATAGTCCTTTTCCCTTTATGTTGAGGTTACTGTTCCTTTAAACATCACTTCTGTCGCCGTCCTGCTCAGCAGACCCTGTGTGCAGACCACGCAAATGCAGTTAGGTCCCTTCTCATCAGTGTAGGGTGCAGGCAAAGTTTCCTGGTGTCTGCCTGCCACCTCTCCATAAACATTCCTCAGAATAATTTGGTCTACCACACATCACTCCTACTCTCTAATTTGCTTCCCCTTTCTAATTTGGCATGGGTTTGTTTATGGAATTATCCTCATGTATGACTCTTCATCCAATTTCAAATCAATATAAATTAAACTTTCCAGTAATGTTTCGTGATGCAAATTAGATCTTTTAAGAAAGTCCAAACAAACCCTTGTCTGACGTCTCCACCTCCGGAGTGTACCGGACTGTGAAGAATGTGGTTGAATTGTCAAGTAGAAGGTATTTCTGGAAGCAAAGTCTTATCTGCCCTTCCTTTATCTCTTATTACATTTTTCTTGTATTTCTTATCATAATACCTGAAATCCTTAGTGATTCAAAAAGAAAAACATAGGAGATTTTTTTTTTTTTTCTGGTCTGCAGAACAAAGAGGTTTTGCATAACTTCTTGACTGCTGAAGCGGCAGCAGAGTTTTGAGGTTATTCTTTCTGCTTTCCCGAGTAATCTCTGCAGTCTTGGGTCAGTTGCTGAGATTACTTGACTATGCGTTTCGTAATTTCTCTGCTTGATGGTTTAATTTGTTTCAGTTGCTCACTGTCATCGTTTGTAGTCCTTTAGGGTGTAGTTTGTGGAGGAGTTTCACTAAAATTGATGTTTTCTTAATCAGTTTTAAAGGGGGTTCACAATAGCCTTCACTGACCTTAGCTGAATAAGTGTGTTCATAGACATGTGTTGAGGTAGTTTCTATTGCTTCCATAAAGTACTTTAAGAATAATGGGAATCGTTAATATCTTGTATGGAACAACTTGACTTGATGCATAGGCCCGTGGATACCAAAAGCTGTTTGAAATCACCCGTGTCCCAAAAAGCAGCATTCTCACCTTTCCCCCGATCCTTGACTCCAGGTCTTGCGCAGCACGGTGAGCAGGGTCGGGTCTCGCTGGGCTTCTGCTTTTTGACACACTTAACAATTTTTAAATGTTGTTACTCTTGTTCTAAGAGCTTGTCGGTGCTTTGTCATGGTTCTCCAGATCCCAGAGAGCAAGATGAACTCTGAACCAAATGTACAAGCCTTTCTTTTTGCATATAGTTACTTACGCATAAAACGGGAGAGAATCTTAAGAAAGATCTAAGACAGATAAATCTTTAACCATTGATAAACTATATTTGTCAATAATTTGGTTATCACGGTATGCATATGTAGTTAGTAAGGAATACTTGTGTTGCCCGTTATTTTGATCCTTTCTATTGTAGACTAGGACTGAGTTCTCCCGGACCCCGTGGGATGGATGGATTGCTGTTGTGCTTTGTCAGGCAGCTAGCAGATGATATATGGTACTGATGATAATAGTAAATACTCATGTCAGTATTTCATTTTTTAAAACTGGCACAGTTGTTTCCTTGCTGTTTAGTGAAACCAGCTTGTTGTCAGAGCAGACCTAAACATTTATATTGGTAGGTTGAGGCACAACTCAAGTACTTTTAGGAGTTTGTATGTTTCAGAATAAGTTGGAACTAAATGACTTAAGGATTTGTCTGCTCTACCCCTGCCTCTGTGTAATTGTCCTTATGGAATAGTGCATCTGAAATTCTGGGAATTTCATGCATTTCTGAGCTAGCCTTTTTAAACACAAAACCCCTTGATCTGATTCTGTTTGCACTAAAGGTGCTTGCCCTTCTGTGAGGATCTGCCCTTGCCATGAGGTTTACGGGCATGCTGGAAAGAACGGGCAGTGCTTGCCCGACTCGGGGACCACACGTGTGTTTTGGGTGGCACCAGCTCATGAGTCGGGACGTTTTAAGTATGGTAATCGAAGCACTTCATGCTTACACTAGATGTCCTATAGTTTTTTGTCTATTCTGAAATTTACAGGAGAAAAGGTGAATGAATAAGAT
The DNA here is from genome assembly GCA_013398915.1 of Dromas ardeola. NCBI lineage: Eukaryota > Metazoa > Chordata > Aves > Charadriiformes > Dromadidae > Dromas > Dromas ardeola. Next base: position 44,807 of record VYZM01000102.1, on the reverse strand, counting down.
CTGTAAGCCTGCTGACGCTTTTTATACTGCTCCACTTGCGGAGAGGTGTGCTACTGATGCAAATGGCAACGTAAGTATGAACTGGTCAGAATTCGCTGGCTGTGTCCCAGATGAGGTTGATGGAGAGGATGCCAAGGAAGGCAGCATGGCAGAGCTGCTCTTTCCAGTTTGCCGCCAGCTCTGGCCTATAGCAGCGTGAGATGCAGGAGAAGAATGTGCTTTGAATTTTATGACTGGTTACGGCTTGGGAGCATAAAGGTGCACAGCTCGTTATATATGGAGCTCGTCCTGAATAGGTGACCTGCAGGCCTGTTGCCAAGAGGAGGATGGCGGGTATCATTTGGATGCTAGTGATCCTGGGTTGTCAAAAGTCTTGGGTCTGCATCCAGTTTGGGAAATTCAGTAACTGGAGGTGTAGGGAGTGATAAAGGAAGCATTTGTTTGTGCTTTGCTATCTGTGAACAAGAGATATGTGAGAAGTGGACATTGTCAGTGCAGGCAGCGGGGATTTCCCCATCCTCCCTCCCCTGGCACACGTGTTGAAGTTGTATATAATCGGAAGAGGTTTTTCTCAGTTTGTCCACCACATGTTTTGTACCAGTGTTACCTTCTTATCATTCCCAGCAATGCATGAGACACTGGATGCACAACGTTAAAATATTTCAAGCCCTCTGTAGACACAGACTGGCACTAACACTGCGGAGAAACAGGCTGAATCTCTCTGTCCTGCTTGGTAACTGCTTTCCCCTTCAGCCTGTGACCATGGGAGGGTGCAAGGGCAGTGCTCTCCCCCACCCGAGATTGTCTAACACCCGCTGAGGAGCACCGAGTGGTGGTGAAGCCGAGGCATCTGAATTTAGCTAACAAGTGCGCTTTGTGAGGCTGTGCCCAGGGTTTTTGTCTGGGGGTGAAGTTTTCATGGCGCGCTCAAATATTTTTGTAGAGTCTGTCACCAGGTGTTGCACACACGGGTGCCCAGAGGTGTCTGTGAGACCAGGGCACTAGTGAAAACAGGAACAACCACATCTTGAAGGTGGAAGCACTAGCGAGCTGTTTGACTGACCGTGCTTGATCGCCCCTGCTACTACTGTCTTTTAACACTACGAGTAATGAAAAGAGTTTCCAGCAGTAGATTTTCTGCATCTGCTTTATTTGTAACATGAATGGCAGTGGTTGTGGAAGTGAGCCAATGCAGCGCTGCGGCTGTTGCATCCTAAATAGGGTTTCGAAAATTAAATTCACTGTTAAAGCAGGTGTTGCCTAACCTTCGCTTGGCCAGCTTAGATTTATTACAGTCCTTTCCGTCGATACAGGATGTTACCTGAAATAATTGAATAGCATATATTTACATTTTAGCTGAGGCAACCACTTAACGGTTTTTGGTTGGAAAGGGGGTGAGTCCCTTGGTGTGCTGAGTGAGAACTGGGGATCCCAGCACTGGGGTGGCTGTTCTGACGATGTTGGGGAAGACCAGGTGTCTTTATACTGGTATGACTGGTTAAGGAGACGGGCGTGTAGATGCCAAACGTGGGGAAAAAAATATATCTTTAAATCCTGCATTTTCAAAAGCAGTTAAGTGTGATTTACCTGTTAGGCTGTCAAAATTTCTGTTTTCCATTTGATTTCATGAAGAATTGTATCACAAGGAAGATAGGTTTGTGCTGTGGTCTGAAGCTCATCAAATTTTCATTAAGACTTTGAATTTTAGGAAAACATCTCCCACTGGAGAGAACTTGGTGCAACTTTTTTCTCTGATACAGCTGTATATTTTGAGGGGGAGAGGTAGGAAGGAGCTTGGGGATTGTATATGCAGGAAATTAGCCAGTTCAATGGGTAAGCGTTTTGATCTCAACCCCAGTATTTTCTGTGCAGGCTAATGTTTTGGGTGTTACCGGGCCAAGTTTCATGAAGACCAGACTGTAATCTAGCCTGAAGGTGATGTGGTCTTGGACAGCACTTGAGATTCATCTCAGCAATTTATTTCAAATGTTACGTTGTCAGAATTGAAAGTACACATAAAACAGCAGCAACAAACAGCAAAATCTGAGCATGGGTGATGGCTGGACAAGTACTGCTAGGTCAACACAAAAGCGACTGAACTGGAATTCGCCTTGTCTAACCTTTCTGTTTGGTATTTCATGTTTCTCCAGTAATCACTTTCCCAAAAGTGGGAGTTTCTGTTGCACTGAAACAGTCTGGTGTTTGTATAGCCTTGGTGGAAGGAGGGTTTCCTATGAGAAGTGGCTGAAAACTTGTCCCAGTTACCCCGGGAGTAACCACATACCCTGTGACTCTCGAGTCCAGAAGCTGCACTTGAAATCCTCCGGTTCTGCTGAGTCACAAGCAGGCAGGAGGCTGGAATTTGTCCTGATGAAATCTCAGGCTGCTGCCAGCGGGGTATAGTCACGGCAAAGGCAAGGGATCAATAAGCCATGAAAAAAAAAAAAAATCTAAGTAAGTATTTAAAAATATTGCGGGGTGGGAAGGTTTCTATGTCTCTGAAAAAGGGGAAAAGTGCTTCAGGCACCGAGAAACCTGTCCTGTTTCTTTTAACCTTTTGCCAGAGCTTTATGTGACTCTGGGTTGAAGCAGGGATTCATGTCCGTAGCTTTTAGCTGTATTTTAGCAGCATTTTGTCTCATCTGGTGTCAACGTCACAAGCATGAGAAAGGATAAATGAGACACTTCCTAAAGGTCCTTTTATTTTTATTTTTCAGAAAAACACGCTCAAGGACACCTGGGCTGTCTTGGGTTTGAGCTGCTTGTGAGCTGAGTTCTGCCTGTTTTCTTTCTCATCTCCCACCTCCCCGCAAGACTGTTGCTTTGGGGCATAACAGGGAATTGCCACAGACCACTTAGAAATCTTTACATGCTACTTCTGTAATTCACTGTGTGCCTGTCATACTGTCAGAAAGATTTCTCTTAGGGATGTATACTGAAAAAGGAAAATATTTCCTTGTGCTAAGAGAAGCGGCCTGCCTTTTAAGACAGGAAAAGGCAATATAGTGTGTGGCATTTAAACTTTTTGACTCTCTCACTCTTCCTTCATTTGCCCTTGTAGTGAGTGTGCGTTTTTGTGTTTCTGGGTTGGGTTTTTTTTTTTTTTATGTGTTAAACAATGGCTGGACTGTGGTGTCCAAAGGCAGTTCCCTGTGAGAAATTCACTCCCTGCGGGAGGACTTGGCTGGCTGCCCCTCTGTAGCCCGGGAGGGTTTTGCTGGCAGAGCCCCGAGATGCCGGGGAGCATGTGACGGCCGGCTGGGAGCGCAGCCTGGCTCATCCGCGCTGCCGGAGCTGGGGCACGGCTGCCCAAAGTTAGTCAAGGCTGCCCTTAAAGCTTAATGTGCTGAGAGAGGGTGGCTAAATTGTCATCCTTTTTCCTTTGGTTTCAGAGCTACTTTTGCTATGTGCTGAAGTGCAGCCTTGCCCTGTACCGTGGGGGGGTTCCTTTAGAGCTGTGTAGAATAATGGCTCCTTTATGAACATCTGTGTTATTGAGGTTATTTACATAACGAGGAGCTGATCCTGTTTTACCTCTGTCTGCCATCCGACCCTCGGAAGTTTGCGTTTATCCACGATTTCTCTGGCTGCCTCAGCGAAATGCTGCGGTCAGCAGGGAAGGTGGAGCCTGGGCATGGGCTTCCCTGCCGTCCCTGCGGCTGCTCCCCGCCATGCCGCCGTGACTCACCCCGGCTCCCCGTGCCGAGCCAATGGCCCCGCCGTCTTTCTCCTCGCAGCGGCCTATGCGCGAGCGCCCAGACGTCTGACGTGGCTCTGTCGCGGGGAGGTGTCAGCTGGGATTTTCGGAAAAGTCGGGGCCCGCTGCATCAGGGCTCGTCGGACTGAGTAATCGGTGCAGAATCCAGGACGAGCCTCGCTTGCCGAGGGGAGGCCATTGGTGGTGCGGGGATAGCCACTCTGCTGGTCACGCTTGCCCGTGCCATGGGCCCAGTGAATACAAATACAAGCTGGTCGCGAGCGAGAGGTCTCAGCTCAGTCCACCTCGGCTCTGTCTCATTGTCCTCCCAGATGGGGCTTTGCGTGCAACTTGTTTGGGGAAGCAGTTAGGAAATGCTGATGGAGGGCTGTGGGTGATAGGTGACAGCTGCTGCTTATATGCAGAAGGAGCTAATAGATTGCTTATCTGATAATTAGTTCTAAGTTTAGTTGGGGGAGGGGGTAACTGTCATTATTGGCTTTATGGCAGAGCAGCTCATTGCATGTCAATCCAAGACTGTAAAAACCCAACCAACCAAACCCCCCACCAAACTACTACCATCTACCTGTTCACTGGCCCCACATATGAAAATGAAGTAAAAATTATGCAGCATGTCACTGATGGAAATCTATTTCTGCTTTTCTTTTGCTGTGAAAGCCTTCTTTAGGGGTATACAGGGAGACCTCATCCTGTAACAGAGATGCAATGCTTTGTTTCTACCCCGGTAGGTTTCCCCATGTCCGTGACGTGTTGGCCGAGGCTCTGCGGCTCCTCTCCGCCCTCGGAGCGGCCAGTCGCTGCCCTCTGGACTCCGTGATCCCCGACGGGCGTCATGAGCATTGCAATCCCTCTGGGAGTCACCACACCAGATACGTCCTACTCCGACATGGCTGCAGGATCGGAGTGAGTGTTACCCCATGGAGGAGGAGAAGGAGGAGGGGAGGGTGTCAGAGGGCTGCCCTGGAGTGGGGCTGCAGGATTGGTGCCGGTGCTTTCTCCACTCGGGAGAAAGGGGGTGCTGGTCCCCTGGCTGTGTGAGAGATGAACGCAGAGCCAAGTGTTTAACAAATGCAGTGTTATGGCAATTGGTAAGTTTGACACAGGAGATGGGGAATATAAGAACTCCAACAGTATGAGCCACTCAACCATGTTTTTTTTTATCAGCCTGGCTAGTAAGTCTATACTCAAGTACTCAAGTGCAGGTAGTTGTGCGTTTGCTATACTCATGTTTGACATTGGCAAGGTACAAACCAGCTCGCGTTCCAAAAGCTGTGTTATATGAGGGGTCAGCGTGCTGAGCCTACTAGCTCAGTCTCAGTACCAATCTTACATGACTGATTTCTGGACCCCTTTGGAGCTTGGCCAGAGATGTGAGACAGCGTCCGCCTGTGTAGACACCTTTATTTTGTTTCTGCCCCTGAGCAGGTTCCAAGAAGCACACCTTAAGGGTCCCCAACACAAGACCCTGTGCAGGGCTTTCACCACAGTCCTATCTCTGAGGCCTTTTGGAGGGGACTTACGTTTCTTTTAAAAGAGTATGCTTCTGCAGGAGTCGGAAACATTTCCAATCCAGAAAATAGTGCATTATGATCTTTTCTTAAAACCCTTGTTAGAATGATGTCAGCTCGGATGAGTACTATGTTTTTGTTGGGGGCGAGAGGGAGGGCGCAAGTTATTTCTGTGTGCTTCTACCTCCTGCTTTACTGCATCCTTCTTTGAAATACAGACTGTAGCATCCCTTTACAACAAATTTACAAAGGGCATTTTGGAGATAGATTTCCCCCATGTATTATTTAAAGGTACTAACTGTGCAAATACCTGCATGTCAGATCAATCAGTGTAGAACAGATATTGCTCCAGACTCTATTAATTTTGAGCTGTAAGAGCTGTGGGTTAGGGTATGAATCACTGTTTTTCCCTCCTATCTTGCCCTGATTTGACTACGCAGAGTTTGACTGCACAGTCGCACTCTCTGCAAGACTGCTAATGCTCCTTTTTTGTCGGTCTTGGCACTGGCCTCATTCTAGGCATTCTTCTTCGTGATGCTTCGTTCCATCCTAAAGCCCATGTTTTTACATGTTGTTTTTAAACAGGGAGTCAGAATCTAGTAAGTCACTCATCTGCAGTGGGTATATGATCCTTCACTTTCTAAGCTTTAACATTCAGGATTGCTTGTCACCGTGCTTCTCCCACACCAGCACTTTAAAGACTCAGCATGCAGGAATTTTAAACTGTTCATGACAGGAGAAAGAGTGCTAAATAGTTTACTCGTGTACTAGGCACTTTGCTTTCAGAGCTAAGCATGGTAGAGAGGAGAGCCAGATATATCTATGCATGTCCCTTGTAACATTTAAATATCAAAAAGACTGTCTATAAACCTTCTGCAAAGCATTTTCTTTTTCCCTCGTTGTAAGAAGTTTGTAGGTCCAACTTGAGGCTAGGCTGGAGCGCTTTGAAAAAAGGCTTTTGAAGATTTCTGAATTGGTTTCTCTGACTGTTTTCTGAAAATTGTGAATGCCAGGACTTTATTCTGCAGGCTTTGCATTGATGCACTGTTAGTTACTGCTGAAGTGTCCTTCATGAGTCTGTTCAAAGTTAAGGCCATCCTCCACTTCTGCTTTGAAACTCGACTAATTTGATGCATGAAGTCTGGGGTACCCGAGCTTCTTGTCTCATACAAGGGATTGATTTCAAAGCTGTGCATCACGAAGGCAGAGGGAAGGTAAAGCTAGCTGGCCCTCTTTTCAGGCTGAGCTTTTGCATCTTCTCCTGGCCTCTGTTATCTGAGGGGAGGGGAAAAAGCTGAAGGGTGTTTGTGTTCATCTGAGGGTGCCGTGGAGGCTGCAGAGTAGTTTTGCTGTGTTAGTCTGACTGCATATTGGAAGTTGTTGAAGCTCCTTGGCGGGCTGCGGCTGAGGAAGCATGGGCCCCAGCGTTGTTGCCCCTGGACACCGTTGCACCAACAGTCTTGAAGTTTTATTGCTAATGCTTGCGGCAGCATTGCTGGTATTCCAGGCTGACTGTAATTAGGAATGTGGGTGACTTGGAGAGAGGACGGACCTGGTGCTTAGGCTGTTTAGGCTCTTTTCCTTCTAATATTGTTTCTGAAAATACGATTAAACATGCATGGATTTAACTCTGTACCAATCTGGAAACCCTGAAGGACTGTTGCAAAGATCCAGCAAGGTTGGATTATGTGGCAAGCTCTACACGGTGTCTTTTATTAAGAAGTATATCCTCTGAGAGGTATCTCCACCTGTATCTCCTGCTTTTGACAATTTAGCTGGCTGTAGTTATATTGAAAAAGAACTGAATTTATCATGTCATGCGCCTGAATCCTGAGCTGTGGAAGTGGGATTTGCATAGTTTAAGGTCTTCTACTTTCTACAGTTCTTGGTACAATAAATTATTGCTCCTTTATGTTGCAAAGACAGATCCACTTTACTCCAGAGTAAGCCAGAAGCTCAGAAGGTTAGTGCGTTGGAGAGTATATCAGGTTAAGTGCCAGGGTGGGGCAAACTTCAGTGCAGCAGAGATTTCAAGAGCTAATAGGAAGTCCAAAGGGCACAGGGGTTAGTGTTCTTGGGTGGTGCCTAAACACTGCCCCACGCGTGACCACTGGCCGTTGGTGTTTGAGTGCTGCCTGATTCACGCTGACAATATAGGACTGACAATCCTGCAAGATCTCACCAGAGCAGCAGAGGTCCAAGGTAAAGTTTTCCTTTCCTGTATTTTTCTTTCCTGCTCGCTCAGCTCCCTGCTAAAATTTTGAAGAAGATTTCAGCTGCAGACATGATTGAGTAATATTCTGCTGTATTCTGATATGGACCCTACTTCTAATCTGTGCAGAGGTTAGCTGACTTGTATTTCCTGCTTGTATCAGACAGTGTGATTCCTTGCTGGTATTCTGTCTGTAGCCTCATTATCTAATGCTCCCTGCATTGAATTGCAGCTGTCCCTTCTCTGAGTAGGGTTTCTGCAGCTTTTTGCTAAGGGGATGTACCTTTCATTTTTAGCTGCTTTTTTTCACCACCGTGTGGTGGAAGAGTGCATTGTACCTCAGCAGCAAATTTCCTGTTCAGCACACCGCACACCATGTTGCTGCATAGAAAGCCCAGGGTGAATCTGATTTGTCTGTGGCTGCTGGCTGTCCAGGTCATGAATTTTCTTGCCTCTTTGTAGCAGGAATCTCCGACTCCTGGTCATTGCTATCAGGATAGCTGCAGGTTTCACGCAGACTTTATCGCAGGATGTTGGACTTGGCTAACAGTTAGTATCTGAGGGAGGGAGAAACAAGCACAGATGCGGGAAAGCTGCTTAGCTGCTCTTTGAAATAAGCTGTTGCAGAGATAACGTGGCAGTACTGTTCAGTGGCTTTGAGATTAGGCTGGCTGAGTTCAGAAGTGAATGCTGAACTAGACCCAACTTCCTCAACTATAAGGAAACCGAGCTTCTTACATGCTAATTATCTTTTTAACTTCCCAGATTGAGACACAGTTTAATGATTTATCCAGGGTGGCCCTTACTCAGTTGCTTCCCTCTGTTGAAAGCAGGTTCATCCTGTACAACTTCTGCACACATGATGCCTGGTGAAGCGCATAGTAACACCTCAATTTCATGAAGTTTCTTCATTTTGAGCTCATGTGTTGAATAGAAGAGAGCAGTGAAATACTGGCACTAAAAAAATGATGTTATATTGATGGGTTTTACTTCTGGCCCTTTCTGCAGCCCAGAGTCTGTGGAAGCTAGTCCAGCTGTCAGTGAGAAGAATGTGTACTCCAGCCACGGCTATGGGGCCACCCAGAAACACAGCTATCGCGGGCTGCCTTACGCAGTGAGTACTCTCTCTGCAGTGAATCAGCTCTTTACTGTCTACTTGACTCTTTTCTCCTTGTTCCATAGTTCTTTGCCTGGTAAGCCTTAGGAGTTTTGGCTTATTTATTAGGGAACACTGAGTTATAGTTGAGTTCTGCCATACATTTTGCATTTGTGTGTTTATTGTTTGTGAAGTCTTGCATACTCTATAGCAAGTTTTATTAGTGTTCTAGGTGATAGATTTTTAACTGAATGAAGCATATGAATGAAGTGTGAATTTATATGAATATATAATATTTTTCTGGTGGTAATTATATGCCCCATTTGGTTTATTGTGCACTATTTGTACTTGTTTCAACTGCGCAGGTTTTCATATTGGTAACTTATGACTATGAGAAACAAAGAACAGTCAGGAAGAGTGGGAGCATGGCTTGAAACTATGGGATGAACAGTATGTCACAGAATCATTGAGGTTGGAAGGGACCTCTTGAGATCACATACTCCAGCCCCCCTGCTCAACCTGACTCTGCTTGAGCAGGTTGCTCAGAACCGTGTCTAGTTGAGTTTTGAATATCTCAACAGGCGGAAATTCCACAACGTCTCTGGGCAACCAGTTCCAGTGTTTGACCACTGATGTCATCTCAGATTATTAGCAGTACAGCAGCTAATGTTGAAATAGCCTGGTTGTTTTCATAGGTTTTGAATTATAATTCATTGGTGCAGAAGAAAGTAATTTACAGCTTTCACAGCTATTGCTTTACCTTCTTGCTAGATTGAGGAATTCAGACTACTGTTTTACACCAGTTGTTAAATAATAACCTGGGAACTGTGGATTTGGGACTTCAGTTTCTAGACATCATATCTTCACGTTAAAAGTAGCACTGCAAATACTCATTTTCAGGATCATAATTATGGAGCCCCTCCTCCTCCAACGCCGCCAGCCTCTCCTCCTGTCCAGACCATTATACCTCGTGCAGAACTGAACGGCCTGCACTCGCCTGATGAGGAGAACTCCGGGGACAGTGAGAGCTCCTCAGAAGGAGAATCAATTCCCACTTGGTGCCACTGCAGTGTCTCCCAAGATGGTTTCCTCCTCAAGTGTGAAAAGTGCAGGTAAGCTTTGGTGCAGTGCAGATCTGGACTGCTCTTCCTGTTGACTTCTCATACCAAACCGTGCCACATCTGGGCTGTGGGACGGACTTCCTTTTGCTAACTGGAGCATTCTTTCCAGTGCTTTACCTAGTATTGACCCTCCTCCTTTGCGTTGTCAGCCTGACAAGTGTTGGTGGCACCAGGAGTGGAGATGAGGATGTTAAATCGATGTTCTTGTCATCCTGGGCCCCACTGAGGGCACGCATCTTGTGACATCCTGTTGAATTTCAAGTGACTTTACTCCTACAAACCAGCTTCAATTGTGCATTCTCCTTTGGCAGAGGAATGAGCAGGGGGAAGGTGATCAGACTCCGCCGCCGGAAGCAGGACAACGTGTCAGGTGAGCTTGAGGCTGTAATTCTGATAATGGTGACTTTTGCTTTTCTTCTACAAGACCTTTGTCTTTTGGCTGCTGTAGTCATCTAACTGTGATCAGTGCCAGCTAATGTTCTTTTGCCTCCCAACCACTGGCGTTTTCTCCTCTCCTTCCACCTCACCTCAGTTAGCTCTTGGGAAAATCAGATTATCTTGTGAACAGAAAAGGAAAATGTTCATCAGTGCCATTCTGTGAGAAGTTTGGGAGAACTGTTCCAGTTTGGGTGGGAAAACTGAGGTGATACAGTTTTCTCAGGGAAGAAGCTATGCATGGTCATCAAGTTGTCTTGATGAAAATGGACATAAGGGTTCTTTCTTAAAACGTTGCTAATGAAGCATTCCTCTCTATAGGTGGGGACAGCAGTGCAACTGAGAGCTGGGATGAAGAACTATCTCCCTCTACAGTGCTGTACACAGCTACGCAGCACACCCCCACAAGCATCACGCTGACTGTCAACCGCGTCCGTAGAAGCAAACCTAAGAAGAGGAAGAGGAGTACAGAAAAAGCTCGCACTGCTCCAAAGGCCAAAAAGATCAAGGTATGTGGAGTGAGATGAGGCAAGAAACTTTTGTCCTGTAAGGAATTGCTCTTTCTCATGTAATAATGTGATGCCTTGTATTTGTGACCTGCTAGAGTATGTGGCTGTCTGTTTAAAAATTACCTTACTGAAACTCCACGCTTATTTCCCAATGCTGGCCATTCATGATCAGAGCTTGGACTCACATATTTTTTCCTTCTGCTCCATTAGGATTTGGGGAAATAGCTTTTGGAGTCTGTTTGTGGCAAAGGGGCAGTCTGTGAATGGAATAAGAAATGAAGGGAGCATGGCATTTCTTAGCAGGCTATGTTAAGGAATCTGGGCTGCAGAGCTTCTTGGCGCTGTTCTTCAGGGACAGAGATAGTGCCTGTTTGGAAAACTGTGTAGGTAATGATGAGCATTTGTTGAGGGGTGACTTTACTGTCTTGTTTGTGAGGGTTTGGGGGCTGAAATAATTTTGGGTTGCTTATATTGGAATGCAAGCGTGTGAGCAGCTGGTTCTTTCCCATCATCTGCTAGCTTTACTATGATTTTCCCGAGGTTACGTTTCCCTTGAAGTTCTTCTGGTAGGCACCTATTAAAAAAAAGACTGAGAGCAGGAGCCATGTGAGGGTTTTTGTTGTGAACCAGCTCGATTCTGTTGCAGGCCCTTTTCTTCTGTCAGAGCAAGTGGGGTTAGTCAGGACAGTTTTGGTTTTGATCTTGAGATTTTTACTAAGTATGAGGCGGGTCTTTTTAGTTCAGAAATCCTGGCCATCAAGCTTTTCAGCAGTTTCCACTGGATTTGCATTGTGGAGTCTTTTTGTTCAAGTCCATTGCTTCTTGTGTAGGTCTTCCTGTAATTCTTGCTGTCTTTTGTTAAGGGTTGGTGTGTTGGAGTAAGATCTAGTGTGGTTCTGGGATGCTAATTCTGAGGAAAGGTTATATAATACTTTTTGGTTTTTCTCTCTCTCTTTCTCTCCTTGTTCGGGGAACAGGCATTTCGAGAGGGATCGCGAAAGTCTCTGAGGATGAAGGTGAGTGGAGCTGAGAAGCCTCTATGATGGTGGTGGGTTTTTTTTCCCCCTGCAGCTTCATGCCTCTCTTGGTTTGCCTGGGGAATTTCTGATTGTGGGACCAGCCTCAGAATAATCCCAAGCCTTACCACGAACTGCAACCAGGCCTGTTCAAAAGGGTAACACAGGAATTGCACCTTGAACCTTGCTTTTGCTTCAGATAGCTCATCACTTTGTGTGAGCTAATGTCATCCAGTTCCAAGAGATGTGACTGATTCATGACACCTGGGAGTGGGGTGTTTGATGTAAGGGATGTAGAACTGGTTATGGCCACTCTTCTGTGAGGTCAGTTATCATTTGATTACATCAAAGGTATTTTAAGCTTGGGCATCAAAGTAGCACACAAGTTTAATGCTGGGTGTCCTTATAGCAGTGTTGCCTTGTTTCTCTCGACATCCTCTTACTAGGGATGGATGGGACAATATAGTTATTTCTGACTACATGAAATACTGGTAGGTGTGGCTGTCTGATAGAAAGTTTATTTGGCAAAAAAACAGGCTTGCACTTAGGGCTAAACATGTTTCTAGAAACACAAGAGTTGCCTTAAAGCTCATTCAGTTCCACCTGACCCCAGTACTGTAGCTGGCAGTGGCTCCTAGCAAGTGGCTCAGAGGAAGCAGGACGCTCCTGTGGTGTGTCTGTCTGTATGCACCTATCTCTGTAATATGCGAGTGCCTTGAGAGGGTAAAAATGCATGAAAACTCTTAATGCTTTTAAGAAATAATGATTGTTCTTCAGTGGTCCGTGTCACTAATACCTCAGTGTCACATATGTGTCAGTCCCTTATGAAGCCAGTTAAGTTACTGACCTCTGGAATATCATTTGTAGAATTACTTTAACTGCTGTCAAGTAATGAATGAAGCTTAATTATTTTTTTTTCTACCGGCTTCTTTTTTTCCCTCCCTTACAAGATGGTATAAATGAATTACCTGATTTTGCCCTCTCCTTTTTACGCTGCTTAGGACTTGCAGTTTTAACCCTCTGGGCATTAGCTTAAGCTTTACATTCAGTTTCTTCAAACCTTGGTGACCATTTAGCTAGAGGGTTCAGAAGTATTTTGGGATCAGTCAGTGCAAAGATTGAGATACAATCAGCATCATCTCACGTTATGTTGGACATGAGTGGGTTGACTGTAAGACAAGCCTACGTGAGATTTATTTGCCTTTTTGTGTTATGTTCCTTTGCTTTTTTTAATCTACTTAATTATTTTTCCAAGTAACTTAAAAAAACCTTTTTCTGGCCATGTACTGGCTTAATTTTCTTGTATGTAACAGTGCCAAGTACCAGCTCTCAAGAGATCTTAGTCCTGCACAGAGTTCTCCATAGATTCCTAAGTGGCACTGTTGTACAATGTTTTGGAGGATGTAGGGTCTGAAAAAAGCATCCTCATAACCGACGCTTTCTTAGCTTGGAATAGACTTTTCTTTTTTGTAGCATATTCATATGCTCAGAGCACTGTGGGTTATTTTTTCCTGTTGTGTGGTAGCCATTCACCCTTTGCTGTTTGGTGCAGAATTCCCCTTCTGAAGCGCATGCCTTGGATGAAAACACAGCTGAAGGGTGGGAGAATCGAATACGACTCTGGACAGATCAGTACGAAGAAGCTTTTACTAACCAGTACAGCGCTGATGTACAGAACTTGTTGGAGCGTCATCTAAACTCTAACAAAGAATTTGTGGGCAAAACTGCTATGCTAGACACAATCAACAAAACGGAGTTGGCCTGCAATAATACTGTTATTGGGTCCCAGATGCAGGTAAGAACCATTGTGACAGAACTGGGGGGTAGGTCAGGTCCTCTGGTTTTTATACATAAGGTGTGGGCATGGGTGAAAAATATCGTAGCTGGTCATGTAATTTCAGACCAATGGGCATAGATTTGATAGAAAAGGGAACAGAAGAGATGCCAGTACCAAGGCAGATTCGGAAACACTCACATTCAACCAAATCAGTGTTGCTAAGTTGGGAATATTTTGTACAGTTCTGTGATACGGTTCACAGGTATTTTACCACAAATACTTTTGGTCGCTGAATGGCGTGAGGCAGAACCAGATCTATCACTTGCTGGAGATAAGAAATTTCCTGCTTTCCAGCTGGGTTTTCCGGCCCTTTTTTTTCTTTTCCTTTTTTTTTTTCCTTTTTTTTTTCCTGGCTCATGCTGTGTGGAAAGCTATTTTAAAGAATCTTTCAGCATTATTTCAGTGTTTTGGATGACTGTTTGGACTCTGGTAACTTTCAAATACTGCACAACTATAACTGATTTTAGGGATCTGTCTCTCCATAACTTTTCTCTTTTGAGATGTGCAGTGATTGGTGTTTTGCCAGCTTTATGGAGTGCATGTGGACAAGGAGAAACAGGAAGAGGATGTGTTTGTGTGGTGTGTGTCCTCCCTACTACTCTTCTCAGCTGATGTTTCGTCTGGTCCGTGTTTCATTGAACAGAGAGCAGCATTCCCACTCAGTTCAGGCTTTGTGGGGCTTCCTTGTCCAGGAGAATGGAGATAGGTGCAACTGAAAAGGATGGGCTCCAAAACAGATGTGGGGCACCTCTTCTGTAGAAGGGGAGCAGTCAGAAACCTGAATATCAGGTATATGTGCTTGAATCGTTCTTGTTTATATCAGCTGACTCACCACTCTGTGAAGTTCACGTGCTCCCTCTCACCTTTCCCTCTGCTTTCATGTAGGTGAAGCACATCAGGCAGAGCACAGATATTGCCAGTAAGGGAGAGTGCAGAAAGAGGACTTTGGACCCAGCTTCCTTCCACTGTTGCCTCTAGTCCTGCAATAATAAGACTTCTGTGGGGGTTGGGGAGAAACACTTCTACTTGGCTATGTGAGTAGCCTTCCTAAAGAGAGCAATTGAGGAAATACAGGAGAGAAAAAGTTCTGCTTCTCTAGAAATCTTAATATTTTCTGAGTCTAAATGTAAACTCTTCTATCTCCTTCGTATGGGTTTGAGGAAAAGTCCTGAACTAAGTAATAACACACATGCTGTTTCTTTTTATCACCTTCATAGGGTACAGCAGGACACATGATTATGAAAGATATACGTATATGTGCTTGTTCTTGTCATGCTCTCTTGCCCTCTCCCTTCCTGTACAGACATAGGTTTTCCCACAGGGAAAAGTGGCCAGCATTCCAAATCAGAAGACTTCAAATGGGATATATCCCAAAGAAACAAAAAGATAGAAAGTTGCAAAACTTCATAGAGAGCTGCAGTTACTCTAAACAAGCTGTAGGTAGGTACCTATCATTGCGCATGCTGGGAAAGTATAAAGGGACTTTCAGTGGCTTTGTAGTTCCTCTTGGACACTGAGGAAAGACCAGGTGGGCCGTCCCAGGCTGCTGCTTGTCAGCCCTTGCGTCCTTGTTTTCTCTGCGTAGCAGATGGTGGTGGAGTGTTGTGAGGAGGAATGGCCTGCACAGGAGTGGAGTGTGTGATCTCTCGTCCTGAGCTTTCTGGTTTTGTTCCACTCATTTGTCTCATCTTTGTTAGACAAACTGAGAAGGCTTCTTGGTTTGCATCAGTTGTCTTTTAACTAGATGCCATCACTGGACGTAAAAATAGCTTTTCTGGCAGATAAGGAAATAGGTACTTTGAGCTAGAAAAAAAAAATTAGGGAGGTCGTGTCAATATGCAGATAGCAGCTGTGCGTAGAAGACAGGTATCGTAACTGCTCTGTTTGGCCATGAAGACTCTGGAGAGAGGAGAAAGGAATAAAAGTAAAATGTGTTATGTGCCCTGCATACTCTCACAGTTGAGAGAATTGTTTGACTCGGGTAAACAATGATGCAAGTGTATACTTTAAAAAAAAAAATAAAAAAGAAGAGAGAGAGACAAAGAAAGTGTGACCTAACAGCTTCCCCAAGCCAGGAGGAGTAGGGAAAAATGGGTTAAGAGTTATACATGCAGGATATGGGATTTTGATCATTGGAATGTTTTGGATAAAATAATTCTCAACTGCCCTAATGATGCAAAGGAAAACTTGTGAAAATATGAAGCTGTTCAGCGTCGTGAATAAAATCATCTTAGTGCTGGCTACTGCCAGGTGCTTGATGAACTGAAAGCTGTGAATCACTTTTCTGCCTGCTGTTGCCAAACCAAACCCAGGGTCAGTATTTGCCCTTTGTTGCCTCTGATAATTGCTGACTTGAGCTCAAACCCCTGATTGATTTCACATTCTGAAGTGAAGAGCAAAAGGGCCTTTTTAAAATAAAGCCACTGAGTATTATGCAGATGTTGCTCTGCAAACATACCAGAACAGTTTTGTCTGATTAGCAGTCAGCAATCCCTAGCCTATGACATGAATAAAATCATTTGTTCTTTTCACACATGAAAGCATGGCAACTAATCCTCTTCATATTTCTAAATTCAGAGAATGAAAACAAGCTGAGCTAGGGTCTTATCAGAAAAGCTATGAGATCATTCCTGTTTAACCAAACTCTGATAATTGCTAAGTTTTATAGACGCAGAGCTTCTCTTTCCTTCATTGACTCTCTTCTCCTCCCCCTACCCCACCTTATCCCACCTGTGTTCCCCAAGCTGTTTTCCAGCATCAGGTGAACAGTAATACAAGTCAGTCATGGGCCAGAGGTGAGAGTGAAGGCTGCCAGACGTGAACTCGCATCTCTGAAAGATACTAAGAGAATTTGGTAGAGTAGTAGAATAACTTTGACTGGGAGGAACCACTGAAGGTGGTCTGGTCCAACCCTCCTGCATAGGGCCAGCTTAGATGAGAAACTGATTATAACCACAAACAAGTGGTAGTATAGAAACAAAATTATTCAACTGGAGACACGCTTGTGTCTCAGACCTAATTTACCTACTAACTTCAGGTACTTTCTCCTTCTGTCACACACTGACAAATCTAGTCCCATTTATTTATTCTCTGTTACCACAGTTGGATAGTACAAAGTGTATCCAGTGTTTTTAAAATAATTTAATCACTGCTCTCAGCAATGTAAACAGTCTTATCCTACAGTTCACTTGTGTCATGGGTTTGTTGATCAGAAATTGGGGGCAGCAGTGTGGCTTCTTAGTCTGGAAATAACATGTGTCTTTTATGCCAGTTCAGTAGACTTTGGGAATGCCCTGTGAGCTTCTATCAGGACCTGAGATATGAAGAGATGAACGACACCCTGCAAGGCTTTTCAGTCTTCAATACATGCATGCAGGTTTTTCCAATTGCCGGCAGATACAGTGGTATGAAAAAGAGATATACCCCATAGGCATGATATATCTCTAAGAGGAGATCTGGAATAGCAAGACCATTACTTCCATCTGCATAGGTTTTAAATGAATATTTTTATAAAGCTATCTTTAGCCTGGACCTGAGTAAAAGAAGTCAATAAATATATCTATCTTTACTGTGTGATCCAAGATCTGCAGTATAATGTCATATTAAAACAACGGAAGTCATCTTCTTCCCAAAGAGGTTTAATTCAGAGCACATGCAAGTTTGCTTCAAAAAAAAAAAAATTAATTCTGTGGTTCAGTACTTTCATGTGGTCAGTACAGAGGGTTTCACTTGGTTCCCAGTGTTGCCTTAAGGCATTAACTTTATTTTCACAAGGTTAGAACATCATACCTTCTGTCGTTGTCCAGACTGACCCCCTTCTTAAGCTAATGTGATTTTTATCCATTTGAGCAGACTGCTCAGTAGCTGTTTCTAACAAGAGAGTTTTATCGGTAGAAGTTGGGAGCTTGCTTTTAATAAAACCTTGTGGTTTACTTCTGATTTAGATAAATGACTGTCATTACACTGAAGTAAGAACACTTATGCCTCAGTTCACTCCGGAAAAGTATTAAAACTGGGTCCTTATGAGCGGTGAATAGCATGCTTAGGAAAGAGCAGGCACAGCTCTTGTGGTGAGGCAGCCAGCCACCTTCACACAATTTTTACTTGCAGAGAGGTTCAATCTGTTAAGCAAGAGAAGTACTTTGTTTTTATGGAAGAATTCTTTCCTATGCCCTAGCCCTTATAATATCCCTTCCGTTATTCCATAAAATGTGTCGTATTTGGATGTCTGTGCTTAAAGAATGTTGTGGTTTCATACTGTCAAGACACATTGTTGTGAAAATCCATTGTAATAGAACTGTAGACTTTAACATACAAAGAAGATTCAGCAACCTGTCACTGCTTAGTTAAAAATGTGTTTCTTCATGCAAAAAAAAACCACAAACCAAACCAACATCTACAGCAGTAGTTGAGCAGGCAGATGGAAGAGAAGTTTCTGGGTGGGTATAGAAATTGTCAGCTTAAGTCTTTGGCTGTTAGCTAGAATTTCCCATCCTCTGCAGAAGGAAAAGCTTGTGTTTTTTTCCTCTGAATATGTGACAACCCACAATTTCGGGAAGATTTGAGTAATTCAGGCTGTGAGAGTGGCCGTAATTGCAGAGCAGTTCCCTGTTAGCAGCAACTGACAGGTCTGGTTATGCCTCCTAGCTGCAAGACTGAAATACTTGGTCTGATAGATGTGTGAGACTTGCTGTTGAAGGAAGGAATAAATACTCTTTGCATTTGATAAATATTATTAAGGTCATTAGTCATTACTAACCTGTAACAATAAACAATATATTGACCTGGCAGAGTTTCTGTGTGTTGCTACTAGAGTAATTTTTCTTTTCATATAGATAAAATATTCATGAGTTAGAGGCCTTTGCTTTAAATTCTCATACTTTGCTCTGGTTTTTGTTACAGCTGCAGCTGGGAAGGGTGACTCGGGTTCAGAAGCACCGGAAGATCCTGAGGGCAGCAAGAGACTTGGCCCTAGATACCCTCATAATTGAGTATCGAGGGAAGGTTATGTTACGACAGCAATTCGAGGTCAATGGGCATTTCTTCAAAAAGTAAGAGTACTATGAAGTGATTAATATGAGAGCATCATGGCACGGAGAGACTAGCGTCTCTATGGGGGCCTCTACAGGACCCTTGTCAGCTGTGCCATCCATAGAAACATGAAATCAAATATACAGCCTCTGCTTGATGCTCTGCTTATGGACCCAAACCCTCTGAAGTAGATCTGTTTAACTGTGATGGTGGAAGCACTTAAGTGTCCAGAGCAATAGCACTGATGAAAGCACTGCTTCCAGTGAAGTGAGGGACACCTGTTGTAAGTGCCATGGGAATTGGGTATTTTGGGATTGAGACATTCTGTTACTTCTCCAGGCCATATCCCTTTGTGCTGTTCTACTCCAAGTTCAATGGCGTTGAAATGTGTGTTGATGCCCGCACCTTTGGTAATGATGCCAGGTTCATCAGGCGTTCCTGCACTCCAAATGCAGAGGTAAATTCTCTCTTCACCGTCACTGTAATATGTTTTACATGGGCCTAGTGCATTCCCTTTTTATGACTATTCAGACTTAAAATGCAGTAAGTGGGGTAAATTGTCTGCATCTTTTGCTTGTTTGATGGTGTATACTTGGAAGATGAGAAAGTTCGGGAACGTGAGGTTATTCTTGGGGAAGAAAAGGTTTCTTTTATGGCTTTCTTTTGGCTGCAGAATGATAGTTAGGGTAAGCAGGTGGTAGTAAGTGTAAGTGGAAAAGCACAGGATGAGATGAGCAGTGAAGCAGGCTTTTCCCTATGGAGAATTTAGGCTAATTAATCATGGAATAGATAAGAGCTACTTTGCAGAAGGAGGCTTCCCTCTTGAAAGTAAGAAGTGCAACTTGTGGAGATGTTAGTTTCTCTCTACTTTGTTTAACAAGGTTCGTCATGTGATTGCTGATGGGATGATCCACCTGTGTATCTATGCTGTTGCCACCATTGCCAAGGACACAGAGGTTACCATCGCCTTTGACTATGAGTACAACATCTGGTGAGTCCTTCACCTCGCCCAGGAGCTCTCCACTGCCCTCCTGGACTGGACATCTTCCTCCAGCCCTTTCCTCGCATTCTACATTTTGCTCCGTTTTCTACTGAATTGCATTTTCCGGCTATTCTGTCCAGTTCTGCTGGCATATTCTCCAATAGAGGCCATAAGGTAGCCTGCTGTCCTTGCTTTGGCACGTGGTGAGATGTTTAGTAGGAGATGCATTGAATGTCTCTGTACAAGGGTTGAGAAATGAAGAGTGACACGAATTATGTTTGTGTTTTGGAGCAGCAACTATAAAGTGGACTGTGCGTGTCACAAGGGGAACCGGAATTGCCCTGTGCAGAAACGTAGCCCAAATGCTGCAGAACACCTACCTCCACCTGTTTTAGGCACACTGATTGGGGCAGAAACACGCCGGCGAAAAGCCCGTCGAAAGGAACTAGAAATGGAACAGCAGGGCATTGCATCGGATGAGAACAGCAGTCAACAAACGGAGGAAGTTCCTGAGGGACCTGCAGCAGTCAGTGACAATGAGGTAAAACCCTTGACGCTTTGTTAAATGTGTTTGTATCATTCAGTCATGTGGAATCTGATCTAATACAGCACTGGGATCTTCAGAACAGAAAGTGCAGGAGGCCTTTTTTAAACCTTTTGCACCTTAGATTACCATGGGAATCTTGCTAACTTTAAAGCAGCGCTGGATTTTGTTTGACAAACTTAAGTCTGGGCTTCTCTTTCAGGTGGCAGAGAAGGAGGAGAAACAAGAAGGGGAGAAAGAGGAACCTGTAGATGAGCAGGGAGCCTTGGTGCACAACCGACGGGCAAGTACCTTTCTCATTCTGCATGTCATTCCCCTTAGGATTTGCTTCATGCAGTGGCCAACAGGTTCAGTTGGTTATTTCACTCGTTTCAACACAAATTCCAACTGTCAGTGGTCTTCAGTGATTTGATTTAAAAAAAAAAAAAACAAACCAGTAACAACCAGGCTGACTCCACATCGTAGAATTTACGTTAGTGTACTGCAGATTAGAAGGTACACAACAGGTTTGTTTCCTGGTTGAAAGGTTTAACTGTTACTTTCAGGGCTATTCTATAGTATATAACATACCATTAACAGGACAATTGGCACCAGATTCAAAAAAAGGTAATTGCACCCTTTTTATATTCCTGCTGCCCTTCCTTATTGCCAGTACAAGAATTTATGGACCTATACGATGAACAAGAATCTGATTCTTGTTAAAACTTGACCCATTTTGCTGGATTAAGGTTGTTAACATATATCTGTTCCCTCTATGGTTTCAAAAACAAACTAAATCAGTTCCCCACAAAGAAAACCCAAAACAACCAACCAACAGAAAACCCAAGGAAGAAAAAGTGCTCTCATCCTTCCTACTAGCCAACAAATTTATTGGAGCTTGGAGTTCCCTGTTTTTCCTTTGTTCACCAAATACCCTGGTCACCCTTCTTTCTCTAATCGGAGATAGGGATCTTCCATGTGTAAATTTCCTGAGAATGCTTTAAATGTTAAGATAGTGCACCAAATTGCAGAGCTGAGGGCCATCCAGCGGAGAGATACTTGGATTATCTCATGGATTTTTTAGAACAGGCAAGATAAAGCAGTCAGTTTCTATTGAAATTTGAATAAGAGCAGTCACCCATCAGACTGGCCTTAAGATTGGAGGGAAGATTTCATTTTCATGCAAGAAAGCGGATCTTTTCCTGGGACAGTATAGTTCAAGAAGACTAAGTGAAGTGTTTCCCGTGAGCCTGTAAACCCTGTTCATAGAATCATAGAATCATAGGGTTGGAAGGGACCTCTGGAGATCATCTAGTCCAACCCCCCTGCCAGAGCAGGGTCACCTTAGAGCAGGTTGCACAGGAACGCGTCCAGGCGGGTTCGGAATGTCTCCAGAAATGGAGACTCCACCACCTCTCTGGGCAGCCTGTTCCAGTGCTCTGCCACCCTCACAGTAAAGAAGTTCCTCCTCATGTTGAGATGGAACTTCCTATGCTCAAGTTTGTGACCGTTACCTCTTGTCCTGTCACTGGGCACCACTGAAAAGAGCCTGGCCCCATCCTCCTGACACCCACCCTTTAAGTATTTATAAGCATTAATAAGGTCACCCCTCAGCCGTCTTTTTTTCCAGACCCAATTCCCTCAGTCTTTCTTCGTAGGAGAGGTGTTCCAGTCCCCTAATCATCTTGGTAGCCCTATGCTGCACCCTCTCCAGCAGTTCCCTGTCCTTCTTGAGCTGGGGAGCCCAGAACTGGACACAGTACTCGAGGTGTGGCCTCACCAGGGCAGAGTAGAGGGGGAGGATGACCTCCCTCGACCTGCTGGCCACACTCTTCTTGATGCACCCCAGGATGCCATTGGCCTTCTTGGCCACAAGGGCACGTTGCTGGCTCATGGTCATCCTGTTGTCCACCAGAACTCCCAGGTCTCTTTCCACCGAGCTGCTCTCCAGCAGGTCAGCCCCCAGCCTGTACTGGTGCATGGGGTAATGTTCCTGTGTGTTGCATCAGTTAATCTCCTTTAATGAGATTCAGTTTTCTATACTTGGCACCGGATAAATACCTTTATCTATAGTTTTCTTCGTCTTTATTTTTTTTGTGTGTGTGTATTGAATATTTTTGAACAGAAAACTGTAAAGGCCAGGCTGGTGTGCCTGAGTACTGCTGTGTGCATCAAGATACTTTCTCCTCCATGACAAGTCTCAGAAGGCACTTGACCCCACTTCTTAAAATTCACTTGATTCAGCCTGCTTTTTGCCAGTCACTGCAGCATTATTGTAATGCATAATTACCAATTATTTCTGACACAGCTAGGTGATAAGATTTCCTGTCCTTTCTGTTTACCTAATAAATGCCTTTGTTTTGCCTCTCTGTTCTCTCATGTTCTGTTCTTCTTATCTACGATGTAAGCTGCTCAAACAAAAGTTTGTATTTTTGAGCTGGGTGATCTCCTGACATCAGGGAAGGAATGAATCTGGATGATTTTAGTCAGTTTGTGTGGTGTGTTATACTTGCTGCAAATTACTGATTCACTTACTTCTGTAGCCTCTGGCTTCTGTTTGCTTCTAATGTTTGGTCATTAGTGAGTAGCTCTATTTGTTTCCAAGACTTCACTGTTTATTCTTTCTTACGGTTTTTAGTTCTTCAAAATTATGCATTTCCTTGTGGCTATTTTATAAATATAACTCAGTAGTATCTAAGTAGTCCTATTTAAGAACAAAGTCTAGTTCTTCTAGTTACTCTATGAACACATGATTATGTTGTTGTTATTCTGGGAAACTTGCCACGTTGAAAAACGCAAATAACTGAAAAGAACTGCTTCTGTCTCTCCCCTTTCTGGCTCTTGTCATTGCTATTTGGCAGTTGTTTTCCTTCCTGTGCTGCATCCCATATCTGTTCTTGCCTCCTCCTCTTTACGTGCATAATTTGCAGTGCTGACATAAATTTACTCTTGTGTTCTAGTCCCGGGAAGACAGGAAGGTAGAAGCCATCATGCACATGTTTGAAAACTTGGAAAAGAGAAAGAGGAGACGAGAGCAACCATCAGACCGTAACAGCACTGATGCTGAAATCAACATCAATTCTGAAGCTCCTGAGCTGGAGGAAGTAAAAACAGAGACTCCTGAAACTGAAGATGCAAGTTCAGCACTGAGTGCTGCTGCTCCAAATGTTTCTAACAGTAACAGCAGTACTGGGGTGAACACACGACGGTCTTCACAAGTAGTGGTAAGACAAAGATAGGCCTGTTTAATAGCTTGTACCAAGCTCAGATGCAACATATCTGATCATAAGATCGTTCAGGTTGGGAAAAACTTCATGGGGTCTCTAATCCATTCTGTGTCAGGCAGGGACAGCTCTGAGGTCAGACCAGCTTGGCCAGGGTTTTACCCAGTCTTGTCTTGAATACCTCCAGGGACAGAGATTGCACAGCCCCCTGAGAAACCTCTTCCAATTCCTGACTGTACTCATGGTAAAAAAATTTTGCCATGTATCTGGTCTGGACCTCTCATTTCAGTGTATGTACATTGATGCACCACTGCATCTTCTTGGTGGCTTCGGTCTGGATGGAGGAATACTACTATTAGGTCCCCCTAAGTCTTGTCTTCTCTGGGCTGAAAAAGCCCAGTTCCTTCACCAAGTGGACCCCTTCTGTACTGATGTGACCTTAAGTTGAATGTGTAACTGCAGTGATTGAGGAATTCTTTTGCTTTTTCTTTGTTTTTTTTGGCCTGGTCTACTTTGGATGCACGTGTTCCCATTATATGGCAGGGCCTAGATACTTGCCTGGAATCATACGTGTCCGCTCAGATCAGGAGTGAGAGTGGTTACCTTGAGACAAGTGGCAAGTTTCATACTTCTGCTTTCTTCCTTAAGACCAATGTTCTGTTTGACCCTTTAAGAGCACAGCAGACAAAATGATAACATGCCAGTATTTTAGAAGGGTCCCCAGAACCATCTTATGAGCCAATACAAACAGGGTCCAACCAGATTTTATGAGTCAGGTAGTGTCAATAAATAAATCTCAATCCTTGATCCGGTGTGCAGAGAAAAGGAATACTCTTAGAGGTGCTCGGACTAATGACAGTTTATATTGTAGGACGCTGTCCCTGAAAAAACAGTTACTAAGCCGGCTCCAGCAAAACCCTCCAGGCCTCGACCAAAAAGTCGCTTCTCTCGATACCGGACTAGTTCGGCACAAAGACTGAGAAGGCAGAAACAAGCCAGTTCCCAACAAGCTGAACTCGCACAGGCTGTCCCAGAGGAAGGAAGCACTGCCAGCTTGGTAACCACAACAGATGTCAGCAGTGTAGAAGGTCCAGGAGAAGGCAGACAGTTGACGGGATCTGACCCAACTGCTATCCTGGCTGCAGGATCTCAGTCTAATCGAGCTGCAGTAAAGTACCCCAAAACTAAAAAGGTAAATATGATCAAGTGCTCAGACTGGAGAGGGGAAAAAGAGGTTTTGTGTGGCCTTTGGGGAAAAGTTGGCTCAGGGGAAACGGTTCTTCAAAATAGTTGGAATTATGGGACTTTATATTTACTATAGTATTTGTTCTGCAGTGGCTAAGAGCAGCTCTGTACGCACAAAGATCAGAAAAAGAAATTAGCTGATCTTTACAGAAAGTCTACATTGACCTCAAATACCAACAGGGTGGTACAGGTGCAACAGGAAGGGTCTTGCTTTTGGGTACAGAAAGGCGTCTAAAAGAGGCAAATTATACAGCTTTGTGGGGGGGGGTGGGGAAATTGCTTCCAACTTGAGGGGCCCTGGGCGAGACGGGTTGGAGCAGCTTGGCAACATAAAGAATTGGGTGATGAAGGCTGGGTGAGGGAAGCAAAAAGCAGATATTTCAATACTGGTGTGGAGGGCAATGAGAGGCGTGGGAGACGGCTGGCAAAGGCCACGGGGAAAACAAGCAGTTTGTGTTGTTCCTGCAGGGAAACAAGGTACTAGTAGAAAGATGGGGAGAGCTGGTGTGTTTGGATCTGTGCACAGTGAGCTAGTAAAAGCTTTTGGCAGCAGCATGCAAAAGTGGTTGTTAAACTCTGATGGGGTAGCTGGTATTTAAAAACTAGATGCTGATAGTTTGGGAAAGAGCACTAGATTTTGAGCCCAAAAGAAAGGATGTTTATTAGAAAAGGTTGGATGTATATGATCTCAAGAAGTTTTCTGCGTATTCCCAGTGTCTTAGGAGCAAGGAGAAAAAGACTGTCAATCAAGAAAGTTACCTTAAATCAAGCAGCAAAGAGGTGTAGCGAGACTTGCTGAAAAAAAACAACCAACAAAACCATCTTGAAATAACCAGGTGTTGCATCTTGTGAAGGATAGTAAAACAAAGGTTCTCTTGTACATACCAGCAAGAGAACAAAGAGAGAAAAGTGGAGCCATTACATAGTAAAGATTACTTGGAATTTAAAAATAAATGTAGAATGGAATAAAAATGTGTGTGCTGTGGGAATCAGTGGCGGTATCTTTTTGGGACAGGGCGTGATGGCAGGCTGGAGGGTATTTGTTTAGGACAAAGCAGAAGAGATTAGCTTTCAACTTAGAGTTAAAAACCTAGAGGAACATGGGTGCAGACTATAATGTACAAGCTGGGAGAAACTTGTAAGGGAGAGGAGGGAAAATTGCAGAATCTATCAGGCAGCTGCCTCATACTGGGCATAAATTAGCCATTAATACATTTTGGCTTGCATCTGGAGCCTAAAATTGAGCTACTTGTGTAAAACCTGTGGATTACCTGTTACTGTACCTGCAACAGATGAGAATTGGGTTTGATGCAGGAAGTCCCGGCCCTGTTCCTTCCTCTTGAGGAGGAGGGAGGTTTTAGCATGCGGGCTGATGTGAGCATCGCTTCCCCACATGCCTTTGTGGTATATTGCCTTTCTTCTTCACCTCTGCTAGTTGTATTGACATGTGTGTTTTCTCCTTCAGTATCTTGTTACCGAATGGCTGAATGACAAGGCAGAAAAGCAGGAGTGCCCTATTGAATGCCCTCTGCGCATTACTACAGACCCAACAGTTTTGGCAACTACCCTAAATATGTTGCCTGGTCTCATCCACTCCCCGCTAATTTGTACCACACCTAAACACTACATTCGTTTTGGTTCACCTTTCAACCCTGAGAGGCGTCGAAGGCCCTTTCTGTTGGATGGAATTTACAGCTCCTGTAAAAAGGTATGTTTGCTCTTGTCTTACCTTCAGGGGCTATATACTTGCCAAACTCTTACCGGCACCCTTATAAAGTTGTTGTGTCCTCTTGGAGCCTATTTCCATGTATTCCTGCTGAGCTGGCCTGGTGCGTCGATGCAGTCTCCAGGCCATGACTGATGACCCTCTCTTAGCCGGGGTCCTCATCCTTGCCTTTTACCACAGTAAAAGTCACTGTTCTGTGACGCTCTTCTTAGAAATATGTACTTTCAAATCTGCAGTGGCTGTTTTTTATCCGGCCTATGTATTCAAGGAGTTTTAATCGTTGCCCTTAGAATGTTTTATGTTACTACTTCACAGTCAGAGGATGGTTGGCATTGTAGGGTTAGGACAGTGTTGCAAAAGACCTCAAGAATACAGTGCCTCAGTCAAGATCCATTGTCTTTGGAGAGCCTTTGTTGTTTAGCAAAGCTTTGAGTTTGACTCTCCCCAAGAGCAAGCCCACAGCTCTTTGTTTGGGATCGTAGACTGTCTATCTGCAACAGAGACTTGTGGCTGTGCAGGAAGCCTGAACTGAGCCCAGCTGAGGACTGCATTCCTCCAGAGATCGTATGTGGCCAGTAAATACTAGCATTTACCCATCCGCAGGGAAACAGTAGTTCAGATTAATTTGCTCAGTCAGATTTCTGTCAGAATCCATCTTGCCTCTCGCCTGTCAGCTTTGCTCAGAGGCTGTTCCTGTTCCTGTAGAACTACCTGAGAACAATTTTATGGAAATGCATTCTGATCTTCCAGTCTTAGTAGCTTTCAAAGTCAGGTACCATATCCTAGTTTCTTTGCCTTCCTTTGAGGGACTTTTCCCAGGGAAAAGCTCGGACTTCGCTGTTTCCACCTTCAGCCAGTTTGTGTTGTGCACTAACAGGCACCTCCAAAAGAAGCTAAGGTCTCTCTTGGGTATTTCCTTCGTAGGTAAAGCTCTTGATCGTTCGTATGTACTTGTACGAACAAAACCATGTTTGTTTCCATGTGCCTGGGCAATCTCTCCGTGCGTCTTTAAACTGAGAACTACAAGGTTTGAGCTGCTTTTTTGAACCCTTAACGGTGTCTTTGAGCCTCAGGGAAGAGAGAAGCATCCAGAGCAGAACTGACAGAGTTACTCTGAATTCTCTGCTTGGTGCATTTGCTGTACAACTGGTCAGCAAGCTCACAATTCAGTGAAAACTGTTATCATGGAACAAATCTTCCCATCTCTTACTACCCTTGGCTGTCTTCTAGTCATATGATAATTCTCACTGATGGAGAGGGAATGAACTAGTTTCACTATGGACAACTTAACATTTAATCCACGTCTTCCCTTAAGCCAAGTGTCCAAAACTGGATGTTTTGTTGCAGCTGGGGCATTTTCAGTGCTCTGTGTCTTGCAGCCTATACCCATTTTGTCCATCCCAGTATGATGACTAGGTTTTCTTTGACAGGTTGATTTAAACGCGTGTTCAGTTCATGATTTACTACGTTTGTTAGAACAACCCATTAGTTTTCTAGCCTGTAATTTTAGAAGTGATTGTTTCTGGCTTTATGTGGTGCTTTGTTCTAGCCTGTGCTGAGCTGTGTCCTGTTTTTTCCCCATCCATTTCCCAATTCAGTAGGAAAATCTTGAGTACTGTCTTCTGGCATGTTCTTGTTTCTCCCAGGTTGGCATCATCTGAAAACTTAAGTACGCTGCCTGTTCCATTATCTAAATAATAAAATACTGAAAGCTTCTGTGTCCAGAACAGATGTTGCAGAAAGTAATTTGCTAAATTTCTACATTTTGAAAATCAATAATCCATAACTGTTCTAGTTCTAGGAAGGGCATTCATCCACCTTGTAGGAGTTCCCCAGTTTTTTCGTGGAAAACGCTTTCTAGCATTTAGTGTTTTTATCACTAACAGTCTGGAGATGTAGAAGTCTGCTTCTCATGATCAGGAGTGTTTAGAAAACTGTCACAGGGGAGACCTCCTTTTCAGCCAGCTGAGGTCTAGAAATGGTGCAGAACTTGATGACATTGCTCTCTCAAGACCTGATCTTTCTGTCTTGTCTGCTTCTGACTACTTAGCCAGGAAGGTTGATTTATAAAGGCTGTTGAAATAGATCACATACTTTCTTGGGTTGTCAGCAGGCCTTTTCCTTAAACTATTGAGGACCGTGCCAGAAAACCTCAGCTGATGATCTCAGTTTGCATCCAAAGCATGCCAATATCTGAACCTCGCAAGGAAACTGAACTGTATAACCTGCTCACGTTAATCACACATTGTGCTGACTTGGCTGTCAGATCAGGTGCCACATTTGAGGTAGCATTGCTCCAGAGTTGCTGGCACTTCTCACTTTTCCTGGTGGCCGCAGCGGAATCCATTGAGATACATTTGAACAAAGAAGAAGAGTCTGCTGTACAGTAGTGAAGGCCATCAAAATAGATCCTATCACCTGCTCTTCATCCTCACATTGAAGTTTTTTCCACTTTGAAGATTGTGGCCACTGAGTTTCTCGTGCACTTTCATGATAGCTTTGAGGAATCGTAAGTCACATGCATGTATACATGTAATACAGATTGCTGGCCTGCAGATGGACTGTGGATTACTCAAAGTTAAAGTGCTGGTTTGAAACCTTTCTGGGAGAAGAGAAGGCTGGTGAAGTCAGTCCTTTGGGTAAATTACACAAATGCAAATTACTGTATTCAGTTTTTCATTTTGTCATTTTGCTGAATCACCTGGATGTTTTCAGTTATATTATGGCAGTTATTTTTTATACTAAAGTAAGCAAAGGTTTCCTGTCTGCCATCAGGAGTCACTTTGTATCAAGATACAGGGCTAGCACACCCACTGCAGCAGCTGATTTGCTGAGACTTCAATTCATGTTCACTTGCATGAGATGTGAAATACTCTTCACTGTCCATGTTCAGAAGACCACTGTGACTTTTACCTCTTTTATTAAGTAGCTGAAGAAAAGATTTGCCTTTGTTACTGTCGTCTTCTTTTAGTCCCCTTGAAAACTGCTGCTTGCATTTTATCAGATTTATTTTTTTTTTTTGCTCTTTGTCTCTGGGAGCAAGCACGGTCCTGGAAGAATTGTTATGTGATTAAACTCAGCCATTTCTCTGCTAGAATTGTTAGAGCAGAATCTCTGTTAAGCTGTAATATGCCTTAGTGGAGCAGGGGGACAATGTGTTTGTGCTCCTGTGCAGGAAACAGCTTTTCAGGGTTTTAAGATAGTTCATCATCTTACCTCCTTTTTCTTTTAATTAAGGTTGCCTTGAATAATTTTTAGCTGCCAGAGTTTGGGATTTTATTAATTTGTAATTTGCTTTTTACTTATCTTTGTGTTATTGCTGAAGACTGCTGATCCCCAGAATACATCTTATCAAGAGCACATAGTCAGCCCCATCACAGTAGGTGTTAGACTCAGTGCTAACAGCTGTGTTCTAACGGGTTCCTGTCTGAGTGCACGCGAAGGAGGTAATATCAGTGTTCTGAGCAGCCTGCCCTGCTGCACAGAAGTGTAGGAGTTTGTGTTGAGTGCATCCTGCAAGATTACAGAGAAAGTACTGGAGGGGTTGCACGTTTATGTAGTCTCGTTCTGTTTCAGCGCTGGATCAAACAAGCCCTGGAAGAGGGGATGACTCAGACCTCACCAGCTCCACAAGAGAACAGAACCCAATGTCTATACCAAAGTAACGAGAACAGCAGTTCTTCCAGCATCTGCAAAGATGACACAGGTAAGTGCTCAGCATCATCAGGGCAGCGTGGGCGCTTGAGTGAAACTGGGGAAGCTGCTGAATAACAAAGGCAGCTGTACAGGATGACATCTTAATGTGTACTGATGCTTGATGGCACAGCTTTTTGGCAGGTGAGAATGTTACTTTGCCATTCATTCAAATTTCTGCAGACCCATTCTAGTTTGAGCATGTGTAAAGTTTCAGTATTTTCCTGTGAAAAGATAATCACTTTATCTTGCATCATCAACCTCGGTGCCGTGTGATCATTTGTCCAATAGAGGGGGGAAAAAAAGAGAGTACAATATCATCTCTTTTCAGCAGGATGCTGTTAGATGGACAACTAAATATCTGCTGACTATAGGAAGATATAGCAAAGTCTCACAGGCACGTATGTAATAAGCGAATGATTAAGTCTCAAAGATGGAGAAGCTAAAATCTGTGAGTAAAGCAGCAGAATGGTTAAATATTGTGTCTGAATCTTTCTACAGAGAAAGAGGGTGAAGATCTGCCCAGTCAGGGACCAGTTTTCCAAGACGACAGACAGGAAGCTAGACAACACAGAGATAATACAGAATTGATTATTGAAAAGTTAGATGAATAAGAAATGAACAGAGTGCCAGAACCAATAAATGCACGTCCCCGAGCAAGACCTGAAGAAGCAAACAACTGGACTGCAGAATTTATTGAATACTTTTTTTTTTTTTTTAAAAAAACTGAGCATCCATAAAAAAGATATTATTTTGGATAGCGGTAGGCCTGAGGGAAAGGCATTAATCCTTTGTGGGAGTGGAATGTGTTTAGACTGTGTTGACATAGCCTATAGGAAACTATTAGGTTCAGGTACTGAAAACTGAGCTGTCTGTGGTTTGTTCAGAGCGGTGTCAGTGACATGTCCTCTGACCACTCTTCCATTCTCCTCTACTGTTTTTATCCCTTCCTGGCTCCCTTTCCCCTAGCTCCCTCTTGCGCTTACTTTCTTCTAGTTGAAATATTTCCTTTCCTTGGTCATTGTATGTTCCTAATTACGTATTGTCCTGTTATCAGTGTCTAGGCGTGTCTCAAGACTGGTATTGAAGTACTTCAGAGGTACTTCATTTTTAGGACTCTTTCATAGTCACGTTGGAGACTCATGGGCTCCATTTGGGCTGGGAGTAGGGGGAAGGGAAGACAGCATGTGGTTTGTACATGGTTAACGGCACAGCCCTGTCTTCAGCTCAGTTTGTTTTTTCAGACTTGCTGAGTCCCCTGAAGAAATGGAAGTCTCGCTACTTGATGGAGCAGAATGTTAAGAAGTTGCTGAGGCCGCTGTCTCCTGTCACCCCTCCACCTCCCATCCCTTCGGTTCCTGGTTCAGTGAGCCCACAGCTGGCTACACCCTGCTCATCGCTGCCAGGAGAGGAGGAGAGTCGCAATGGTTATGGCATGATGTTCTCACCAATTCCTTCTCTGGCTGCTAGTCGCTGCAATACTCCACTACAGTTTGAGGTAAATCCAACCAGAGACTGGGAATGCAAGAAAAAGAGGAACGGGAATATTTGCAGCAGAGGCAGCACGAGGGATGCCTTCCTTTTAGAGTATGTGGCTATATTCCTGAGCAGCATGATCATATCAGACTCCACAGCAGCTCCCAAATTTTGCAGGCTTTTCAGTGTTCTTAAGTCAACTTCCCCCCTTCAGATCTCTGTGCCAATGTGGCTTCCAATCCCTGCCTCTTCCAAAGAGTGCAACAGTGCTCCACTTCTCAAAGGCTGTCTGACATCCTCGGCTCCTCTTTTCCCTAAACAGCTTTCAGTAACCCCAGGTATGGTAGAAATACTTTACTTCAGCTTCCACTCTATTCTTTAGTTTTCCTTTCCCTTGATTGGGTAGAAGGAAAATACCTTATGCCTTTGATTCCTTGATAGTTTCCTTTTGCAGAAGTACTGAGCAGGCTGTGTAGGTGGTTTCCCTTGCTCTAAACTCTGTGGGAGAGTTATCAGCACCCAGCCAGCCAGGACCTTCCACTTTGTGTTGCTGCTCTGTGCCTGTGAATAGAGATCATGCTGGTTTTGCAGTTGTGGTTTTATTTTCTAGTATTGCTTATTTTAATCTAAAAAACTGAACTCTTCAGGCCAGCTGCTCGCACTCTGCCAGTTTAAAACCATTAAAAAAATATGTTGCGCAGTGACAGACTGCTCCGTACTAGGGACTGTTTTGCAGGAACGCCTCATCTGTTTTGCAACAGGGCAAACAGTCCTTTGTGGTATTTTTAGCTTAGTGTGCTTTTGATTATTTTCTTTGAGAGCGCTTTCTTGTGCGCTGTCTGAGAGGCAGATCTATAGAGGTTAGCAGGGAAGATTGTGGAGCATTGAAGAGAGAGATGAAAGACTGTTTCAGGCACAGGGCTTGATTGGAAACGATCCTTACCTTTGCTGTGGTTGAGATGGCAGATCAGGGCAGTGTTGCCAGGGACCTCCACAGTCTACTCAGTGATTTCCAGTCCCACCTTAGCGTTAGTTATTTCTGTTGCCATGCGTAAGGCATGGGAAGCCTGGCTTTCACTGAGCACCTATACATTACTGGCCCTTTTAAACATATTTTTTCCTCTAGTAAAAGAGTCTTAACAGTTTGGTGTAGTCCATAGGCTTCTTTGTTCAAACTCCTGTGTTTCTTTCAGTGCAGCTTATCCCTATCTCTATTTTAGTGTCGTGTCTGTTTCATTTAGTTATCATCATTTCTAACTGGAGCAAATACATCTCACTGTATAAAGCTTTATACCTCAGTCCTGTGGCACTGTAGGAAGAGAACTGAAAGATTTTTTGTTCTCTAGTATAAAGTCTATGAAAGTTCACTACAGTGTTTGAGGTATCTTAGTTTCCTTTTGTTTGGGCAAAATTAGGCTTTCCATTTCTCCCATGTCATCATACTAAATGCCATAAATGGCTTTCTCTATATTTCATGATGCAAACTCTATCTGGCAGCATCAGAAATACAAAGAATAAGATGTTTCTTAACATTTATGTGCTCTGTTTTGGGTACTAAGTTATAGCATGAAGCACAGTAACGCAGTCCCGTCTCTGCTTCCAGGAACTTTAGAAACCACGTAACTGACAGAGTTGCCATCCGGGGTGGGGCGAGTTCCTGGGGTAGTCTTTGTTTAGAATAGCTGTTGTTAACTTCTGTGCTTGTTTTTTAATTGATTTTTATTTTGATTCTTGACTTTCTAAGTAGATGAATAACAAGATGCTTTTCCCTCCTCTAGAACGTATCCTCCCCTGAGAGTTCCCCTGCGCATAGGCCTGAGTCCATGTCACCCGAGGTAGTTATCACACCGTCTCAATTGCAGTTGAGGCCGGGAGCGTGTGTGCTTGTGCGTGTATCTGAGGCCGTGGTGGGAGGGGAGGGATGAGAAGTGCAGAGGTGGGTGGGAATAAGGGTGGAGCATCAGTCACAATAAGGCTGAGGAGAGTTTTCAGTTATCACAAGAGAGCAAACAAATTGAAGACTGGAATTTATTATTCACTTGTTGACACTGGTGGGAAACAGGCAGTGTGAAGACCTGGTGTGTCAGCTACTGAGGTGACGGCAAAAGGTCTGGGGACCCTGGAAATGCCATAATCAACTTCATCACTGGCCCAGCAGATAAGTGGTGTGTGATATTTATTCAGTAGCAGCAAAATTACTACGGTGGAAGACAAGGGAGAGCATTCACTAGAGTTTTGACTTCTGAGGACGCAGTGGCTCACCTGACCTGCTCTTCAGCCTTGATTAATCACCTGTTCACTTGCAGACTTAAAATGTTGAGGAGATGCCAGAAAGTAGTTCTTTGTTTACCTGCTGGCCTGTTGTAAAATGTGAGTGGAAGTATCTTGCTCAGAGGCTGTTTCGTAGTAGAAAACGCACATTCATCTCCGGTGTGGCAGATTACTTGGAGCTGTAATACAGCAAAGGAAACATTCTCAGCAGCAGCAGTATGGCAGAGCTGATGCCTGGTGCTGCTGTGTTTTTCCCAAGCACTATAGTCCTGCAAAGAGGATGAAATCGTGTCAGTTATGCTCATTGTCTGAGATCCTGACATATTTACATGGTGAAGGAGACGATTATGCCGTTGCCCTGGAGGTTTTTTGGCACTTAAAGTAGATAAATGGATATACCATTGTGTCAGTGCCTAGTGCTCCAGAAACTGCGACAGCGCAAAGATGATGCCATTATGGTTTTGTTAGAGAATGTAAAATGTAGAAATGCAGTATAAATTAAATGAATGTACTATTGTTAGAGATTTCCAAAGCTCACAATAAGTGAAAACAAATGGCTTAGAGGTCCTGGGCGTTTCATTGTTAGGAAGTTAGTAGTGGCTGACTTGGGACAGTCAAGAACTTGGCTAATACAACAGCAAACGGACAGCAGATCTTTTCTGTTCTCTACCCATAATGAACCTAGCTAGTGCTATGTGTTAACATCAACTTTGGGACATAAGAGGCAATTGCTGGTTTTTTTCATTGACTGCCTGGGGATAGCGCTGAGCCTTATCCTCTTGCTGCAGTAAGACTGCTAAAGGAAAAAGGGCGTCTCATACTGGGCAGCTAAACTGATTATCATTTAGTCTCAGTCCTTCTCCTGTAGAATGAGCAGAACAGTGCAGGAAAGGACCAGAGGGGTGATCAGAATAGCATTGTACAAAGTACTTTCTGACTAAGTTTCTCTCCCCACCCTTGCCTCACCCATTTCCTGACTTCCCACCTCCCTCCTATATCCGTCTTGGACTTTCCAGCTCTGCCTCCGATCTGACCTGGATTTGAAGGGTGGGTACCTGGATTCCAGTGCAAACGCCTGCCCAGAACGACCATCACTGCTCAGCTTTGGATCCTCTGATTTGACTCCACAACCCTCTGTAAACTCTACTTCAGAGATGAACTTCCCAGGGAAAAGTGGGGAAGCACAGATGCTGCTACGAAGCTCTGATCAGGCTTTTCGGACAGAGTTTAATTTAATGTATGCCTTCTCCCCATTGAACGCTATGCCACGTGTAGATGGGTTGTTGCAGGGATCTGCTCCTTTGGCAGAGAGGAAGCCAATGAATTCGGAAGCAGGATGCTGCAGTTCTCCTGCCGAAGGATATTTCAGCAGACACGAGTCAGGGCTGCTTAAAGAGACAGTGCATGGATCCATGTCTCCCTGCGGCGACAGGGCTTGTGAAGGCGTCAGATCTGCTCCCCAGAATCCACCACAAAGGAAGAAGGCAAGTATTCTTGTAAAAGAAAGTCGTTAAGATTGCAGGAACCTGAGCAGGAGCAGTCGTCATCACGGGAAAGACTTACAGGGAGAACGAAGAGGGCAGAATACAACTAAAATGTAGGCTGGGCAAGTAATCCAGACATCCAGTGCCTGGATGAAAACAGTCTAAAAGAGAGAGCTACCCTTTAGGCAAGATTTTGATGTGAGAGGTGGATGCAAAAGACCACAATGAAAATACCTCTTCTGGGAGCACAGAGTGGAGAGCATGATGCTCGCAGCTTTCATACGGAGTTGTTAAACTGAGACAAGACACAGAGCAATAACACAGTGCAACTCCACTGGCTGGTAGAGGTGTTATTTATCAGGTTGAAAAGGGTCCTTACTAGGAAAGAAGGTCGAGCGTTTCAAAAGAAAATACAGGCTGTTTATTAGAAGGTATTAGAACATTTCCATTAATATGGAAGCACAGTAACATTGCAAGAAAAGTAGATGAAGGTTGTTACTTAAATTTTAGCTCTTTGAAACTAAAACCACAGGAATATTGTTTAAAGAAAGCAAATGTGTATTGGTTTCTAATAGCAGGCCAGTGACCACCATGGGACTAAAACTGAGTGAAACTGATAAAACTATGTACTCATAGGACAAATAAACATGTGCTTGTGTAGATGTGTATCGGTGCCTTTTCCTGTACTTGGATATTTTTTTTACTGCAAGTGTGGTAACTCAGATAGCTTGTGTAAGTGTCTGGCTGGATGGAGTATCTGATTTCGTTCCATTTCTGGAGGGTTTGGATTTTTTCCTTTGTTTTTCTTTTAAAGTTACACTTGCCTTAAAACCTTCATATGTTGAGTTACTTTTGGAAATAGCGTGTTCAAAGCCTTCTATACAGGCATTGAATCATAGTTGATGAGTTCTTCAGCAGACCTGAAGAACTTCTGCAAGTACTTTATGGGGTCTGTGCCTCATAATAACTCTTAAGGGCAAGTATAGTGAAGGTAAGTGCTCAGCTGGAGATACTTGTTCTGCTGTCCCTGTGTTACGAGACTGCATTATCTGGGACCTTTTGGTCTGTACCTTTGACAAATCTGAGACTGCTTTGCACAAAATACATTATACCTTTGCTAAAGGTAATTTATTTAGGTGATAGTGCTGGAAGGTTGCAATACTGGCTGCTGAACCACCGTAGCAGGAACCTGCTCTAAGCAGGTAAAAATTCTGTGCAAGACTTTATCGAGTTTTTAGCATTAATGTGGCTGAACTAGTACAGGTGAATGGGACTCTGTGTCTGTTAAGGAGGCTCTTATTCTCTGGTTTTGAGATGGACAGGTAGTGATACACATTTTATATAAGGTCACAAACCAGAGACAGGGAGTGAAGGGCGTTGAGAGGTGGATATAGAGGCTTGATGCTTGAATATGCAAGCATATACTGAAGTAATGTGAAATTCCAAGTTGTTAGAAAAGCAAAAATGAGTTGGATATTTCCGCTGAAGTATTGGTCATAAAGAGTAAAATGTGGGTGAGCATGGCAGTCGGTGAGTGATCTAAATTTGTACCACTTAGCTCTTTTTCTAGAGTGACTGCAGGTTCAGGAAGATTTTGTAATCCCAGTATAGCTTTTAAAGTTTTATCTGCAAACGCAGAGAAATAGATTTTTAAAATGGCGTGTGGGCATGTTGCTCTCCCTGTCCTAGTCCCTTGCGTTCCCTGACGCATGGCTCTATTTTTCTCTCCCAGGTATCTCTACTAGAATATCGCAAGCGGAAACAAGAAGCCAAGGAGGGAGGCGATTCAGTGCGATGTACAGGGACTCCTACCCGACAGGGCAGCAGCAGTTCTGTGACTGACACAGATGGCAACAGCCTGCCGGGCTCCGTAGTACGAACCCCGTCCTCCCCACAGAGTGGCTTCTCCCCTTCTCATCCCTCCCTGCCTCATGTAGAGGACATCAGCCCACCAGACTCGAGGGGGGCTAGTTCCTCAACACTCAGCAAATCCCAGGAGAACATCAGCAGTAGGTGGTGAGTGTTATCCTTCCAAGCAAGCCTGAGATTGCTGCACAGAGAAGGACCAAACTCTCTAGGGGGCATTTCCATAACAATAAGCGCAGTTGGATGGATTTTGTCAGGTCTCTTGGCATTGTTCTCTTTCGTAATTGCTAAACAACTGTGAAGGATACCAGCAGCCTTCTCAGCCTGCCCTTTAGTTGTTGGTTTAGATATCAAAAATCTGTCATGAAAGATAAAAAGTTAAACAGTTGTCTCTCTCTTCCACCAGTTTCCTTTTAAGGTCTCAGGTTTGAAGGTTCTTACTCTTGTGATAAGAATTTAATCCAGGTCTTTTCTTGCTGAACCTCCAACTTTGTTTGGACACGTGTGATACAAAGTCAACACCTACTCAGAAGGAAAGCTAACAGAGGCCTCTGCAACTTTGCATTTGAGAAGCAGGGACAGTGAAACAACTCCAGCTTTCCTAATGCCTTGCATATATAGCTTGAAGAGCAGTTACCAGGCTGCAGTCAGTGGCTTGCCAAAGGCATGGAAAAACCACCTTTACGTGTTGCCATGAGAAGGTTTGGTAAGGGGAAAGGCTGGTCTTCAAAAACTTCAACCTGATAGTAATGTCTGGTCCAAAAAAGTACTGCAGCACTGAAATGTGGAGTGTTGTATTACAGTGTCAATGAAGTGATGGTTAGGGTGTTCTGCTGATCGGAGCTATGTAGTACACTGGCTCTGCTGCTTTGTATTCAAGTGCTGTTAGTGCACACCACAGGCAAAAAGGTATACCTTAATGCCGATTCTCCACATACGCAGCTGTGTCACTGCTCGTGCAATGGCAGGCGGATGGCAAGGGAAAAGATGCTAAGCAATGCTGAAGGCAGTGAGACGTATGAAGTCTATATTGAAAGTGCTTGAGAAATACTGGTTTGCGTGAATTTGCAGGAGTAATAAAATCTGTTTCCTTCCGTTTTCTGTCGCTTTTCAAGCAGAGCTTAATAGACATAATTTGTCTTGTACATTTCTGACAGTACTCTGTCTACCAGATGACCTTCTGCCAGATGTTGGGACTGGCCACAGCTGAGGCAGTCAGCTGATGATGAGTTTATAATCATTATTTTATAACCAAGTGTTATTCTGTGCAAGTATTGATACCCCATGCCACTTCCTTCTGCCTGCAAAAGAGTGAGAGAAAAAACTATCTGAATGAAAAAAACCTAGTTCGGGGTGAGGTGTCAGTGTGGCAACCTCGCTCTAGTACCATGTTTTATATTCTGTGAGCTTCATCTGCTGCTGCTCAGCAGGTGCTCTGGCTTCAGTTTCTCACGTGGTTTCATGAGTAAGTATAGTGTGGGAATAAAGATCGTATTGTCATGGGACACTGGATATAAAGCGGAAACCACGCTGATACGTTTTGAAATGGGATTAAGCAGATTTCCTGCCTTGTAAATTCTTGTTGTTCTATGTTTTAATGGGCAAGGCTAACGAATGTACAGTCACCTACTTTTAAAAAGTATATTAGAAACTGCATGTTACTGAGTTAAAGTTGTGACCTAATTTCATCTTTAACTCTGAGTGCTTACCTTTCAGATACATTTCCAGACATTCACAGTAATATAATATTAGGGACAGAAGAAAATGGTGGGAACTAAAATTACGTGCCTTAATTTTTAGAGTTGTCCAGATTTTTGCTGAATTCTACAATATTTGCCAATAGCTTTCATTTAAAAAAAATTAAGTTTCTGTCTCTTTCAGTTGCCAAGATACAGCCATCACAATGTAAACAGATGTGCTGCTGCCCAGTAAACCCAGCCTTGCAGAAAACTGTCTCCAGCAAAACAATAGCAGCAACGAAG
Organism: Dromas ardeola; assembly: GCA_013398915.1. NCBI lineage: Eukaryota > Metazoa > Chordata > Aves > Charadriiformes > Dromadidae > Dromas > Dromas ardeola. Next base: position 5,852 of record VYZM01000102.1, on the reverse strand, counting down.
GTGTGAATTCACCCCCTCACCCCATTCACCTCCATGAGGTGTGAACTCTGGCCCCTTCTCCCTTCGGCTTCATTGAGGGGTGAACTTCAATGTCTGGGCTATTTATTTAAAAACCAAAAAAAAAGGCAAGCTAGAGTAAAGCACAGTTTTTAATATATCTTTAAAACAATCAAAAAAATTAAATACAGAAATCAGTTAATGTGGTGTTAAGCTGCATACTTCTATGGTATGCAATGCGTTTAATATTATACTAAATATTTAAATTCAGGCATTTTTAAGGCGCGTTTTCTTCAGTGTCTAGGGTAAAGGTATTGTGAATCCCTGATGAAGGTGCTACTGTCTTATAGGTTAAAACTCATATTTCTAAAGAGATTTGGATGGTCCTGTGCATGGTAGATTGAATGTTCACCCAGGGGCCTGGGGTTTGTCTGTGGCTCTGTTTTTTCTTCTACAGATTGGCTTTAGGAAAGCCACTTCACCTCTGTTTCTCACCCTCAGACTAGACACTGGTAACATGTAATGGAACAAGATCTAGCACCAATTTTGAGCGGAGAGTTTTCACATTACAAAATAAATGGGACAAAGTAGCATTAATGGGTAAAATGGCCAAGCTAGCTCTGCTCCAGGAGCGCTGCATTATCTGACTGTACTATCTTGACTCTGTATTATCATGAAGGTGTTGGGTTTGCTTCTTTTTAGTTTGCATAGAAGTAATCTATGCAAAATAACCGTATCCAATTTTAAAACAATACCAGGATTTTCAAAAATGCTGTTGAATCTCAAAACAATTTTTCTGGGAGAAGGTGTCCTGTAATCTATTGAACTGGATGTTTATACCATGTTTTTGATAAGAGTAAAGATTTTGTATTTCTGAGGGCAGTGCTATCATGGTAGCTGGTGACTGGCAGCCTAAAATCCCACAGGAGGCTATTTAAATTGCAAAAGCAGTTCAGAAGTTTTTATTCCTCATCTGTCTAGAGAGCTGGTGGTCTCTGAACCCTCCCTTCTGCGGTAGGGGTTTGCGTTTGCGCTAACATCATACCAGTGAATTTAACCAGAAACTAAACCTGTCCTGTGATTATATCAAGGACCCCACAGCCCCCTTGTGCGTTGGTCACGTTGTTCTCGGCTGCGTAATAGTGATCCTCAGCTGTTACTGGGTTTTTGTTGCAGGATGGTCCCGACGTCAGTGGAGAGGCTTCGAGAGGGCCGAGGCATGCTTGAGAAGGTGCTGCGAAGTGGTGCAAAGGTATCCCAGAGAAACGAATCCTCACCTACCTGTGACAGTGCTGTTGAGAGAGATGCAGGTAGGAAGATGAAACTTTGGAACGCTTTGGTTGGTGGGAAATGATGGGCTCAGATAACTTTGCAAACTTGCCTATGAAGTTAGTTTTACCTTCTTTAACATTATCGATCCCTTATAAGAGCCTTCTGCAAACCATACTTTCTTATTATTTATGTACTGCCTGAGTCTATATCCCTCTTCTGTTAGACCTGGACGACTTCCATGTTTCTCCAGCATTTGGATTCGAGACCACCTGCATCTTGGCTCTGTCAGGGACAGCTTTGTCCTTGGACAGACAGGTTAAGCAGCATTGCCTCAATTGCCCCTATGTACTGGAGATGAAAGTGCTATCATTTAATAATTCTAGTTGGCTGAACATCCAGATAAATGTGTTATCGCACTATAATGCAGGCTTTAGGCAGTGCTAAGAACTAATTTAGCTTCCAAGCCTTACTTCAGCTCTTTTTGAAGTTACTTGATTCCTTGAGTTATGATATTTGTCAGTTTTGTGAAATGTACCTCCTTGCTGAGATGAATTCAGTTCTGCGTTGATGTTCCTTTCTTTTCTGAATAAAGCGTTGTCCTCGCCAAGTAGCATGCAGAGTCAGGGAGCATTTGTAACCTGAGCTGAAATTATGCCCTTCTTATCTGTCTGTGGTCTAATGGTGAGATGTGGCTTTCTGCGAGATGGACAGATCACTTCATCATTGCCTAATTTCTCAGCTGTGAAATAGAGTTATTTTCCTTTTATTTATTTTGCAGTCTCTGTTGAACCTGGTTGTTTTTCCCTAACAGATAGTGCCCTCAGAACCCTGATCACACTCAGGACTTACAGCAATGGATCATCATATTTAAATAAATAACTTAGTCCGTGTGTTGCCATCAGTCCCTGCTTCCTCATAGCTGAGAACTATGAGACTCACAGCTGATATGGTTAAAGTCTTTTTGTCTCTTTCATCCTAGCACAGCAAAATATTTTTTTCTTATTTTGCAAATTCTGGCAATTTCTTCAGTAGTTTGTTTAGATTCTGCGAGCCACCTTCCCTCCCCCAGCTGCTGGTCTGCATCTTAGTGAAACAAGTGAGTGGCTGAGTCCCTGCCATTCCTGGTATCACCTGTAGGAGTTGTGAAGATACACATGTTTACTTGGTGCTGTAATGAGTAATAATATAAGGGGAACTAAAAACCCCAAACATGGGTGGTTTGTTGATGGGTCATGTAGGAATGAAATGGAATTTGTGTGCCTGCCACACTTGCGAGAATTGCAGCTGCTCTCAGTTAAAGCTGGCACTTCATGCATGCTTTAGGTTGACACAGGCCAGTACCACCAAGAAAAGCAGTTCTTCTTTCAGGTCTTGTGCAGTTATTAAGAAATGGATGTTGAAATGTTGGCTTTATCTTTTTGAGTTTACATAAAACAAATTCAGGAAGGTTATAGTTTATTTACCCTTCGCAATTTAGAATCTTTCGATAGTCTTTAACTTGTCAAGTTTTTTTCTGTGAACAAGCACTGCCAGTAAATTGTGCAGCCCTTGCTGGTGTGCCTGGTTTTTTAAGAAACTTTAGTTTTCTTCTGATTCTCGTACTCTACTTCTGTTAACCACAACAATCTCCTGGATTGAACAGTTAGTCTGTCCTGTGTGTGACTGCTTAACAAAACATGCCTTGAACTTCCAAGGTTTGCCGTTCTGCAGTGCGGGACTCGGAATGTCACCTACAGCAAATAGCTACTTGGCGCATCCTATGTCATCTCAGAAAATGGAAGGTAGCACAAGACACAGCTGGGAGCTTCATGCTCCAGTCTCTGTGCAGGTTCTGTGCCCTGAGGAAGGCGCAACAGCAGACAAGACAACTCCATCCAGATTCCTGTTGAGCTCAGCCAACAACTGTGATGTTGCAGAGAGAGAGGACAACCGCAGCAAAGCCATGGGCACTGCTGACACTGATGCTCGTGCCAACGCAGCTGGTGCAAAGCCAGACCTGCCTGGCAGAAGTACAGAGCAGGCTGAGGCAGCGTGTCCTGTTTCATGACTGAGACACATCTGTCATATAAATTTGATACTGATACCAACACTGTTTCACCAAGGCATTTCAAACGTGGCTGCTGAGAGTCCCTGAGATGCTGCAGCTAAACAGCTGTGTCTCATTAGACTGCTAAATAACTCTAATGTGAAATCTTCTAGTCCCACTGGTTTCACTCCTTCCTAAAGAAAGTATGATCGCCAGCTGAACCCCATGCTTACAGTAGTGGCAACTGAAAAATACACGTGGCAAAGTGGCTGGGTCGCTTGCAGTAAGTACTGCTTGCCTACCCCAGTTCAGGTTCAGTTATTCGGTAGGACAAGCAGCTCCCCCACTCTCTAAGATAGAGGTGCTAGAAAGGCTTGCCCTGTCAATAAGAAGCTTATTCCTCTTGATCTCTCACATAACTAAGGTGGATCAGTGTGTACTGTGCTGCTGGTGCCCTTCAAACTTCAAAGCATTTTTATCAGCTTGGCCCGTTTCAAAAATAGGTATTTCTGAGGTCTAAGAGTAACTCCGTTTGGAGCAGCTTGATTGACGTGTAAAGCATAATCCCCAGAGCAGCAGCAGGGGTGCTGTCAGCCTTGGCAGCATGGGACCTCAGTCTTTGGCAGTGCCTGCATCTGCCTTTGAGGAAAACCTGCAGCAGGATCCTGCTGACAGCCACCTAAGAAGGGACAGTTTTATCTCTCCAGCTGTAACTGTAGCCAGGTGGATTCCTATGACCAAGGCTGAGTGGACGATCATTGAGTCCTTAGAAACTGTCTTCAGCCTCTCAGATCCTGCAGAGCCGAGGGAGCCCAGGCTGTGTCTGTGCGGTGCAGCCTCTCAGATAGGCTGGTCCAAGGAGGTGAGCTTTGTGCTAAACCAGAGAGCTCTGGGGTAAGGGAAGCAGCAGTTCCTAACGTGTATGGCTGATTTACGCATGTTAAGGTTTTTCAGTTGCCTTGTGCTAGGATTCTTCAGCTTCTGAAACGCTGATGGCTGGAGAAGCTGCTCTTGCCTCAGCTGTAGCTGGATGGAGAACAAGGCGGATGGGCTTTGTGCAGGTGTGTCATTGGAGAGGGAAGTGCTGTGGCCTGAGTCCGGAGGGTGAGGGTTAACGTCTTACCTGTACGTTGCAGACACAGCAGAAGGAGACACTCCAGACGCCCACAAAGGACCAGCAGTTTACAGTCCTTCTCGATACAGCTACCAGGTAAATTATGTCATGTATTATCTGCCCATTCTGAAATAAAGCTTTTAACGGGATTAGGGGAGAAACTGGGTTTGGCTGCCAGTTATTCCCAGTCCCGCTACACTAAGCACCTTTGGCATGAGAAGGAGATGGGAAACGGGGAAGTCGGTCTGACGTATCGTCTTTTTTTTCCCTACCGCCTCGTTCAGCTCCTGCAGTCTGACAGTCCCCAGGCAGAATCGCAGACCCTTCTCCAGCAGAGTTCCTCCCCCTACAGAGGACACCTTACCCCGTCTCCTGGATACAGCTATCGAGCAGCAGCACAGAGGACAGCACACAGCCTCTCTCACGGTTCCTCGGAAACATCCCTCTCCTCCACCTCTTACTCCAGCCCTGCCCACACGGTCTCCACAGACTCCTCTGCCCTGTTTGCAGGGAATTCGGGGTATTACGGCAGCCAGCAGCACTCTGGCGGCGTCAGCGGCAGCCTCCTGAAGAAGAGCTGCCCTGCTGCTGCCAGCCCAGCACAGCAGATGGCTGTGGACTCTCTTTCCTCCGAGTCGGGCTCCCAGCCCTGCACAGGCGCGTCGGGCTCCACCTCTGCTCCCCAAAATGCTAGGTCACTACAGTCAGACTTGCGGACTATCAGCCTACCGAATTCTGGGCAGTCTGTTCTCTACCAGGGCTCCCGGGGGGCAGTGATTTCCAATGCACAACACTATCCACACCGCGGGGGAAGCAGTGTCCATCAGTACAGACTTCAGCAGCTTCAAGGTTCTGGAGTAAAGACTCAAACGGGACTTTCCTAGGGCTGTCTGGACTCCAGGAGGACAAAACTGCCCATAGCTCCTTCCAGTCACCTCTGGAAGTGGCTCCTGGGCCAGTGTTGGGAGCTTGCACCTGATGCTGGGGTGCCAGGGGTCAGAGGCTGAGGTCTGAAATGCACGGGTGAGATTTGTGAGCAGTATTGGCCTCTGGCCTTGTAGGAGAACGCAGATTTCTCTGAGGCAGAGACTGTAGCAAAGCTGTTCCCTGACGCGTGGGTACATTGCAAAAAAAAAAAAAAAAAGGAAAAAAATAAGAAAAGAAAAAAAAGCAAATGGTTCAAGTGCAATGACTGTGGTGCAGCCTCTGTCTCTTGTCCGTGCCCATGGCCATAGTCACTCATGCAGTACGGACGTCTTTTTGAATACGAAAGCAGTTAAAAGAAAACATTGGGGGAAGTTGAACTCCAATCCCAAAGCTCTCTTGATAGGTCAGGTTCTCAGTGCGTTCTGGGGAGGGCTTTAATCCGTTACGATCATTCCAGTCACAAGCAGACGAGCGCACACGGCTGCCTTTGGGCCTGGGTCACGACTGCCGCGGTCG
>VYZM01000098.1:16919-28424 GCA_013398915.1 Dromas ardeola | reverse complement strand
TCCTTTTTTGATCCTATAAAAAACGTTATAGAAAAAAAAAAAAAAAATCTACTTGATAAAACTGTGTCAGTATAAGTAGTAATGTATAGAAGCAAAATTCCTAAGAATTACATCGTAGGATATTTTTCAAATTTTTTATGCAATTTCTTTGTTTTCAATTTATGATGGTGTGAGAAAAACAGTAAGTGTACTTTGAAAGAAAGATAACCATTCTGAAATGAAAAACTCCCGCTTATTCAATTTGATAGTAGAATGGGTACAGCGATAGTGTAGATTGTGGATGGATAAACTGAGCAAAAAAAAGGTATTTCACTGAAGTGTAAGACTCACTCAGAGACCACTGACTCTTATTCTCACAGAGCTGCCTGCGAGAACTTTCGCTATTTGCCTTCAAAACCTTTATAACCTTTTGTATATTCAGATGATAAATCCCTTATAAGCAGTATAAATCCCTATCACTAACTCCTTACTTCAAATCGAAAACAGAAGTTTTGTAATGTAGGATTCAGTTCAAACTACTCAGAGAACATTTCAATTCTTAATTGCGCAAGGGACATGCTTTTTTCCCTATGATAGCTCTTCTGGATTCAAAGTTACAACACCAGCAATGTTGCAATTTACAAAGGTGCTAATGAGCTTCTTTAAATAACAGATTGTTGCAGCAACGTTCTTCTGTTGTGATTTTACAGTGGCAGAGGAGTTTCACGCAATGTGAGAGAGCATCATAATTTGCTTTTCTCTTTTCTTTCTCTACTCCAGACAGAAAAAACTAAGAAAAGTGTCAAATAAAATGACACTAATTTATTTCTATCAAATGGTCCCCTATTAAAGCTCATTTTCTTATGCAAAACAAGCAAATGGAAAGAGGAGGGGGAATTCCTTCTCCGGGTAAATACCAGCTCCCCCTACTACTTTTCAGAATGCTACATGTTTTCAAAATGACAGCAATACTCACTTGTACCATTTTAGTCAAGCATTTATCAAAATATATTTATAGGTTTAAACACTGAAAAACATTCAGATGGGGCGTGTTTTATATTTTGTTTCTCTCACTGCACTTTTTTCAGGCAATGTGAAGGAATATTGTTAATTTTTTTTGCATCACAGATTTTAATTTATGGAAAAAACCAGATGCTTGACAGAGACCTCTCATATGCATAAGAGACTCGGCAAACAGCAGAAATTGAAAATTTTTAAAGAGGGAAACTATTCTTTTAAACAAATGTAATAGTTCCAGCAATCATAGTAGGATTCAGATTGTTCAGTCTCAGTGTTCATGAAAAGTTACTTCAATGTCCAAAGAGAGACCAAACACAATTTAAAGAAATACTGCCTCCTGTAATCTAAAGATTACACAATATCAAGTGCAACCACCAGCATAAATAGGCATACCAATTTTAAGTTACAGGCACACCGAATCCCATATAGCAAAAATTAATTTCAGGTACTACTTAAAATGTCAAATCTCTTTTAAGTGCTTGTCGTTTCTAAGGACAACAGCTACTGTTATACTATATTGGCATATATAGCAATATTGGTATTGGTATATAACCACTACCAATGACAGAGCTTGTTTATTTGGGCTTTTTTACTTTTAAGGAAGTTAGATTGGGAGAAAATTAGACATAGCTGCACAGTCTATGTATGTATCTCCAAGGGGTATATATCCAGTACTGATACTGGGCTATTTCACAGAATCCCTGTTCCTGTACTCCACATGTGACAGCAATGTTGCAGTTTCATTTTCTTCGGCTTCTCTTCCTTCTTCTCCTACCACCTATGACACTGTTGCTACTGGGTGGTTCGACATTAGACCTCTGACCCTTCCCTCCCCAAACTACAGCAGCCACCACAGGCAGCACTGGGCCATGAAGGTGCCCACTGGTGCTTTATAGGTAGTGTTTGGCCCAAGCACTATCCCTAAAGAGTAACGGTAGGATAACCAAATTTATCCTAAACTGTACTGCAACATGCAATTTATGATTTAATGGCAACCACATCTTAAATACATAAATAATTCATCTTGTTTTTTTTTTAAAAAATACGGAACATAAAGAAGTCCCATCATGTAAAATAATTACAAAGTATTTCTCAAAAAACAAGCTTGATAAATACTCAGATATGCCCTAAATGTTCTGTGTCCTCTGAAGACATCAAGTTTCATGTATTTCTCTTTTCCTAGAACAGCTGCGTCTCGGTTTAAGTTAGGCATTCAAATGGGGTGTTGGATGTTCTGCTATAAGATTGATTTCTGCAAAACCCTACAGTTAACAAGGGTAAGATGTCTGAGAACAGACGGGGGCTCTGAGAAATCATGGATGACAACAGTAATGTGGAAACTATCGGATAATCACATTACTGTGTGAAATTCTCCAAACGACAACTGTGGAAGAATAATATTTCACAGGTTTTCACAGTTTTGTTCACTTTTCATTGAAATCCAGTAAAACCACAGAAAACAGATGGAGAAACAATCAGGAACCCAACAAAAAATGTAAATACAAAATTTCACACGACTGAAAATGTTTTGCAGATTTACCACAGGAATACTTTGATATTGTTTCAACTGTTAGAAGAACATCTACTTTAGGATTTCAAATTAAACAGCTTATTTGCATACTGTGGTTTCTATGATTGCTAGTTATTCTTTAAATGGCTTTGGAAAGCCAAACCGCAGAACTTGATTTAGAATCACAGGGAACTACCTACCTACGTGGCCTTCCTTCAGATTCATCTTTTAGGCAATCCTTGGTTTTGCTCATTAGACAAAAATTTCTGAAACTGTTTGAGATACTCTGAGAATGAAAGTGAAGGAAAACTGGTATTCCCAGTCTCATTTAATATTTTTTCTTATTTAGTAAACTAAAATTTAGCAGCACAGAAAGAGAAAAGACTACACATTAAAATGTAAGTATAATTCAGATTTAACATGAAAGTTTTCTAGAACCCTTAGCCAAAATCATTTTGACACTCATTTCCACTGGATACAGAAGTTCCTAGGGGCACAGAAATATGACGGCCTCAGTGAGATGAGAGCAGCCTCAAAAATACCAATAGCAATTGAAAGCAATGTTATGTTGCAGAAGTGAGATTATGGAAGAATACAAAGCTTACTCCATCCCTGCTAATTTGTACTAAATAGAGAATAATTTCCTTTGGTAGGAGTGATTTTTCAAACAAAAGCTGTTTTTCCCCGGAAAAAATCATTAGGTCGTGGGTTTCTAAATTCTTATTTTCATTGTTCACACATCTCCTGTCTAAGAACAATGTACTTCAGAGCACTTTTTTTGGTTGTCTTTTGTCCATGTGACAAACAATTCTTATCTACCGTTTACTCTTTTCTGATGTTAAATGCTTTTGTGATGTTAAAGCTTTCGAGATTTTAGATCTGAGAGTCTTCTGATCACTAAGCTCAGGAAGTTTCAGAACACACACCTAACAGTAGGCCAGAGCTGAACTTCCATGCTTCATAATTGGGGTGTGCGTGGGGGTCTAGTCATTTACATCCTTCTTTAGAGAAGCTGTTCTTTGTATTTTGTACATAAGAACAACATTTACGTTGTTTCTTTCAGCGCATTCAGATGCAGAGTTACACAACATTGTTTTCTTCATCTAATTAATTTGAGATATCCTTAGGATACGACTCCACATGACGTATTTTTGGCACTGATTTCCAAAGAAACAATGCTTATTTATTGACAATAGATGCCATCACTACATACATCCCTTCCCAGCTTTCTTTCTAATCACTTTTTTTTTTGTAAAGTTCGTTCACATTTTTTTTTACAGGTTTGCCCATGGGTTTGGACACGTCGATTGCTTTCTTGCAATTGTATTTTTATGTCTGTCATTCTTCTTGATCTAATTTAATCAGTAAGACAGTGCATTTAAGCATTCCCTGTTTAATATTCTGACCTTAATGCTACCGTAAGCATAAGAGAAAAGCTGAGATAATCGGTTCCTCTATCATTTTTGTGTGTGTGTGTGAAGTTATACGTTAAAATATTTCCAGTCTCTGCTCTTACGTGAATTTATGGATTTCTGACAAAATTTTCAGTATCCTTCTAGTCCATTAAGAACCCTCTTTGAGTACAGCACCAACTTACTCTTCATCTTTTCCTGTTCTCTTGCCCCATGTTCAATGATGTCTTGGGTATTGGCTGAATGAAAAAAAAAACAAAACAAAAATCTACCAATTGTGTTTTGGTCAAATTCTGAGAGAAATCTTACTCTAATTTAATTTTGATGCAGCTGTCTCTTCCATTCTTTTCCCAGAATTTTCAACTTTACGACTGATAAACACTTTAAAAATTGTCTCACTTGCTACATGGTCAATGTATGATTTCCATGTACTATACGTATTGGAAAAGATCTTCTGCATTGATGTTGAAACGGCTATGAAGATTTCATGCAATAGAGCAATTTTCCTGAAATTAGGGCTTGGTAAAGACGAAGCAGAATAATGAGATTATTTTTTTTTTTTTAATTATGAAAATGATAATAATTCAAAGAGCTTCCAAACTTAACGTTTTGTGTTTCATGATTTTGATGCCAATTTGGTAATGGTTTTGCTTCTTACAACCCACTGACAGCGTCCAATCCACATATTAGTCAAGTTTCACTAAAGCTTTTTAACAGCTTCCTTTGTTCTTGCCAATTCAGAACATGATCAGAACAAAAAGTAGTCCCGGTATTAGCTGAAACGTGTAGTTCCCAAGGAGGGCTTTGAACAGAAGTATATGTGACCAAAAGTAAACTGTAATGAGGGACGCAGTACTTGTCAGTTACTGTGCAGCAGACTCAATCCAATTCTGTTTGTACCAGAGAGAGGGACAGGAACTAACACTTATCCTGCTGCAGCTTTTTCTCATTATATTTTTTTCATAGCGATTTGGAGAGATTTTAGGCTATCCAGCTGATGCAGGACCCTCAACTATGCACCACCTTTTTGTCACCACAAATGCCACTGTGACTTCAGAGGATGATAGCTCAGAGAGCTCCTTCTAAATGAAAATTTCCATCTCACCCCACCAACACAGGCACTCTCCGCACCCCCACCTCACCAAAAACACCCCAGCCCAACCCTGTTTTCAGCTGGATTGCCTTCCCATGCTGGCTTACTCTGCAGTCACACAAGTAGTGGTGCTAACACCTGCTGCAAGGTGGAGATGGTCAGGGTCGTGTCAAGTCCCATAGGAGCCCTCAGCTAAACGATCTTCAGTTCTGTCAAACAAGCTTTTGCTGCATCCATGAGGAACTAAAACCCACACTTCCCTTCTTGGACTTCCGTTGCTTCTGTCTACCAAGCTTCCGTCCAACTCTGAATCCTTATCTCCAGTTCTAAGACTTTACACTGCCTTGGAAAACTGTTTCTTCAGTGCTAAATCCAGGGTGGAGGTTAATTCATTCAAACTTACAGCACGGAGAGCAGAGAAACTGACGCATACATAAACGCTACAGCAAAGCATTGCAATAGTCTTCAAATCAGTCAAAACTTTCATGCATATGATGGCTATTCAAGACCTTATTTTTAATATCTCACAATAATAATAACAGAGGTAATTAGCCTCAGTTGAAATCAAAGAAAGTCAGAGCACTGGATGAGAAGAGGCTATTTCAAAACCGACACCTTGTTCAAACCTTTCTAAATGACTGTCAATTTCTTTTCAAAATTTGCCTTGAAAAAAATCTGATTTTCAGCCCATAGTAAGCTGCAATACTTAACCTAATAAACTCCCTTATTACTGATTAGTGTTGTCCAGTGTTATTGATCTGTTCTTTGTTTAAAGCAAGCTATATTTTATAGAGCCAATAAAAAAAGCCAATATGGGCTTTGTTGAACAGAAATAGATTTCCTAAATTATTCTGTCACATCAGACACCTATGTCACAAAATTGCCTTCATAAGATTATTAATCCCTGTCATAGAAGCCTCTTATTATTTGACTTCTGTTTCCTGTATTTCCAGTGAAAGACAGCTTTTACTTGCTAGAAAGCTGTAGCAAGACATTAAGAACCTCCTAATTTAGTTAATTTTATTCATTTCATTTATTCAGGTTATAACCCTTCATCTTTTTATAATATTTTTATTTAGTTCTTTTCCTTTCTCAGTGAGTAACCCTGTTTGTATTTATAGGTAGCAACTGTTCAACCCTCCTTGTCATGTCAATCATGCCAAATTATTCATGTGTATGAAAGACATTTCTCTAACACTTTTGCTAGCAACTTTCACTCTTCTAGGGTGTCAAGACTCTGCACACATTTGATCTACTACAAGATACATCTCGATGGGGTGGGAGGGAGAAAACAACCACAAGTCCCTCATCCTGGTACTCAGACAACTCTTTTTAGGGCTGTAAGCCAATTACTTACCCAACTGAAACATGGCATCTCACAAGCACAGCCCAGGCGACAGTCAAGGAGGGAGATTACGTGAGGGAAGATGGTGAGCAGACTGTATGGACTGCAGATTCCTGGAATCCTCCGCAAAAGGGAGGGTAATCTTCCTTTGCTTGGTGAAAGCAGCAGACAGCTCCTCTGAAGGCCATCCTCCATGAAGTCCCCTGTCACCAGCCGAGGGAGGCAGCCACAGAGAGCAGTGACCTTTCAAGTCACTAAAGCAGCTCAAAAAAACCAAAACACAGAGTTATTTCTTACTCATATTCACAGCTCTTAATCCAACATCTGCTGTTGGTTACAGTGGAGGTTCACAGGTGTTGAGTAGCTCTGAAAATCTACTTGCCTTGCTTCTGAAGCAATTTCGTTTTCTTGTTTGTGATAAGTAGCCTTAATAAGTAAACCTGTGCTGACTTCGTCAGGCCTGATCTCATAAAATTACGCCAGATTTTACAGAAATTCCAGTGGTAAAATATTTCAGTATTTATTTTTAGTCTACACAGAATTAAAGAAAAACATAAATAGATTTTCTTACTCGGAGAAGTAGAACAACACTATATACTTGTATTCAGAACAGAGACACTTAATTTTAATAGCTCCAGCCAGAAGTAGGTCATGATTATTATTTTGTTTTGTCATAAGCCTTATTTTTTTCAGTGGAATTCCTTACTGCAAACATCCCCTTCATCTTCTAGAAAGAAATTTTGATAATTTCCAAAATTATGATGATAGAATATTTCTTATTTTTTGGGATCATAAATCAACAATAAACAAGCTTTGATGCATTTCAGCTCTCCAGAGGTACAAATGCATTACTGAGAATAAATGCTGTCCTGTTGCTACAATATGAATAATTCATCATGACTAAGATCTCTTCGTCTTTATTTTCCACTATGCCTCTTCCGAAACGCAGTCTTGGGAACGTAATTTATAGAAATTGTACATTTCTTACACTGAAACACTGAAAATGGCATGCCTATTAAATTTAATTATAAGGTATCCATTTTAATAAATATGCTCAGAACCTCTGTGTTTATCAATATGTTACTTGCCATCATCAGCTGGAGTAGTATGCTATTTATATAAAGGACCATTGATGTTTTGTACCCTTTCTTTACTGGCAGTGTCCATGACAAGCATAAAATCACATATAATGTAGCAAGCAAAATAATAAACACTAATTTACTCAGCATCTAGTATGTATGCTGCCTAAAAGAGAAATGAATGTCAGTTAACATAATGGTAGGTTTTTTTAATGTTCCAGCAATAGAAAAAAAAGTGAGTTTTTACCTGTGCCATTGTTTTAAATTCTAAACATAATTTCAGAAAAGTCATTTCTTCTCTTTACTTAGTAAGTTGTTTATCATGGATTCGATTTGTTCACTCTCCAAATCAAAATTTTTTTTTATTGAATGTGAGATTTGTATTGTTATTCTTCACTTCAGAGATCAAAGTCTTTTGTCTCCTACATCAGTCTGTGTTTGATCAGAGGTCTATTATTAAAATACATTTTTGTTTTATGGAAAATATTTGCAGTCATATATAAAGCTATTGTACTATATAAACAATTGCTCTGAAACAAAGGTGCTTTTTCTTTTTTTTTTTTTAATATAACAAACAATAAACTTTTCTGTGCTGAATGAAGAAGATTTGGGTTTTTCATGAAGAGAGAAAGAAAACATTGATGACTATTTAAAATAAGCCTTCAACCCCATATTGTGTCCATTTTTATGGGGGAGCTCATTAGTTGTTCAAGCTGCATATCCTTGTTTGAGATCTGATGACTCACTGAATAAAAAACACAGTTAGTGATAATTGCTCTATAGCTTTCTCCATTTTTAAGCTGTAAGTATTTTAGCTCATTCTAAAATATTGGGTAAACATGGAGAAAAATTTACTCTAGACTTCAATATGGGACAATGAACTGTGTGTTTGTACTCATGAGAAAATAATGTCATTTGATTCAGATACTGGTACATTTGGAAACTGTCACTTTTTAACAAGTGCATATAATAAAAATAAATGAGAAATACAAGTGATTCTTGGTAAAAAAAGTAGGTTAGTAAATTATCTTCATAGTTTAGGAGTGTCACCATATGTTCAAATTTGCTTTTGGTCCTTAGCAGAATGTACTGATCTCAAAGCTGTCCCAAGCAAATGAATACGCTAGGAAAGAAAAAGAAAGTGTGGCATTTGAAAGTCAAAGCAGTTTATTCAGTGTAGCTTGTGAACTCATAGGAAAAAAAAAAAATCAGAATGGAGAAGGAGAAAGGAATTTTACTTTGTGTTGAAAAAGTAGCACAAAAACAGAGATGTTTTAAGATGACACAGTAACTACTGATCAAAGTCTTACTAGGTGCATGGAAAGAAAGAATGGCATTTATATTTGAATGAAAATCAAAATGAAATCTAGGAATAGCAATGAAAAGGCAAATACTAGAAGTAGGAAAGGACAGTGCTTAAAAGGTTACAATAAATCTGAAAAAAAGATGAGAAATAAAAATGTATTTGATGGTCTAATAACACGGGGAAAATTAAAAAAGGAAAAGTCTTCAAAATCTTCCTTTCTACAGTCATTAGGCGGGAGTTTTAAGGAAGCAAGGTGGTGATTACTGCATTTTTCTCTGTTTGCTTCATAGAACAGGTGTTTAATTCTGCAAGTGTCTTTTAAATTCACAGCCCAAAGGACTTTCAGTATGTGAAAAACTAGGACCAAAGTAACAGAAAAAGCACTCAGCAGTGAAAAAAACTAATACTGAAAATGAAATGACTAAAAATAAAGTTAGTAAGTGTACTTAAAGCTATCCATAGCTGAGCAGATCTATTCTTTTGTATATGATAGTCTTTTATTTCAGGAACTCAGCCTGTACCAAGTGACAGAAAATACAGTTTGCACTACCAAAGGATGTCTTCTTGCACTTTCAGCTGCATTTTAAAGAATTATCTAGTAAAAAAATTACTAACATTTCCATACAGCACCTCCAAATTAACATACACTTGCTGTCCATGAGTGATATTTCAATAAAAAAAGAACCGTGCATAGCTTTACAATATGCTCATGCATAATTTTTTGGGGAGTTCACTATTGTTCCATGTTAAATCTGAACATGACATTTTATTTGTGTAACTGGAGAGATTCCTGATATTTATCATCTCTTTGCTCTTAACAAGTATTTTGTCATGAATCATAGGATGCTTGCAGCTGTGCATTTGATGAAAATGAAATCTGCACTTTTACCAATATAAAAAAACAGTTTTACTGCACACACAGCAACGATATTTATCGTGATTTGCTCATCTGACCTGATGAAAGCCTCATCAGTACCATCAGAAAAGGAAAACAACAATCATCAATTATCAAATCCCATTAAAAGTGAAAATGAGGATTAACCTCATGTTACAGCAGCCTCCCTGATGCTCATATCGTTAATCACATTTTATAAACAATCATCAAATCTATGGTCCAGTATGGACGTGGAAAGCCCCTCTCAAAATATTCAGTGTGCTCACTAATTCCTGTCCTTCTGTTCTGAATACAGGGACATGTTCATGTTCCATATTTAATTGATTTCAGTTTAGAAATCTGGAAAATCCTGGGATAAAATACTAATTTGAGTTAATGAACCAATAAACTGTTCATCTCTCCGCAATTAAAAAATGTGGATTGTATAATCCTCTTTCTGTAGATAGGGATGTTTTTTAACTGAATATCCTCAAAGGGAGTATAACTGTACTCTTCTTTTGTCTTTTCACCACACCAGGCTGTTTGAAAAGTTGATATAACCATGTGTGAGCTCAAATGGCCTCTTCCAATCTTTTGCCTAAATGATAAAGAAGCTCTGAGATAGAATTGTAATGCTAGCAAATCTGCTAATACCATGGCGAAAGACCATGGTATTTGGTCTGTATATATCTGGATATATCTGGACATTTATCTTGTCTTCTACGACATACATAGAAGCAAGTGTGTCACTAAGAGCAGGCAGACACAGAAGTAGTGAAGGGAAAGTAAGAGATACCTCAAAGTACTGTTTTTCCTTGCTCTTGTCAATTTATCAGGAATAAACCAAGGGCAGAATTTTCTTTGTTGTTATAGGAATTACAATTCAGTGAGAACTTAAAACCTGCTTCTTCTCCCTCTGACTTTTTTTCCATGATACATATCTCTTTGAGGTCCTCAAGCTCCAAGTCAGCGTACCTACTTTGGCTATGGCTTTTCTAGAGACAGCTTTCAAAAACCTGCATAAAGGAAAATGGAATGCAGATGAGAGTCACTCAAAAAATTAATACTGGATTTTTACTCCCAAGCTAAAAAGATTCCTTAATTTTGGTGGACATCTTGATGCAACTATTCTTGCCCAGCTGGATGCCATTAAGAATCACAACCAGATTGCCACAGGGCATCCTGACAATGGTATTTAAAAACCTATTATGACGAACCTTTAGTGCAACTGAGACTTTATGGAATTAAATTAAGAAGGAAGAAGGCTCACTTTCAAATTAAAATAGCAGAAAAAGAGCTTATTTTAAAATTGTTGCAAATAAGTTTATATAAGGCCATTTGACTATTCTGCTCTGATTTTTTATTTTTTTACAACTATGGGCAGCCAGTGGGAGGAGGGACGGGGGCACAGGGAAGAAGAAAAAATAAAAGCAGTGACACAATCCTGTAAAATGAATGCGTTGTTTGTAAGATAGAAATAACATTAAAATTCAAAGAAAACATGCTCCAAGTGTGCTATTTCAATTCAAAAAGACATACATACTAAACAATAAAAGGTGTATTTCAAATTTGGAATTAATTTTTAAATTACAGAAATTTTAAAAATACCCAGAAAGTTATCATTATTTACCAAGAATTTATTTCAATAAAAGAGGATTATTCAATTATTCTTTTCATGAAACTATTGCAGAAGCCATGACCATAAACTGTGTTTATAAGCTTCCTCATAGACAAGCTATATTACATTGTTATTGGCTATAAGACAAGTCAGTAACAAATGGAAAGATGTGGTGGAGTCACAAAAATGAATTTTATGAATGTATGATGTGAATTTCTAGTACTGGTAATTTGAGGTACAGGGACACCAACTTTTAGTTTGGCCCATAA
>VYZM01000098.1:273-16823 GCA_013398915.1 Dromas ardeola | reverse complement strand
CTTTTCCAAATTTATTTTCCAGATCAGGCTTAGACTACATTTTCTCCTATAACGTTTTTGGATAACTTGGATAAAAAGCATACTTAGAGGTTCACCTCTAAAACACAAGCAACACAAACAAAATTACATGTGTAAAATAAGCAAAGATGATCTACTTCACACATAACATTCAAATCTATAAAGCCAGCATAGTTGCATTTCTTTGTTATCAGGAGTTTCCCTCCTATCACATTCAAATCACAGAAAGAAACGAGATCTCTTTGGAGCTACTCCTCCCTCCTCCTTTTTCAAATTATATTTCATATTACTTAATAATATTTACAGCAGAGGTTTATACTGCTTAATAGATAGTCTACAATTTCTGCTTTTAATAAACGAACTCATCAGCAGGAAGTAGCTAGTCAAGCTTTTGACTTCATTAATACATGCATGTGTAGCAATAGAAGCGTGAGATGTAATATTTGCTATAAGAATGATACATCAGGGGAAAATAATGATGTTCAGTTTATGCTCTAGAACTTTGAACAGAATCTGCTCGGTACTAAGGAAGTCAAATAGGCCAATAAATTGGAAAAAAAGAAAACATGAAAAACATAAAAAGGTAAAATACCAACAAAACACTGAATGTCACAAAGTAATCAAACACAGTCTTACCCATTTATTTAGTCCTGATATTTAGTATTTCACATGAAATCCTCCACACTTACTTGGAAATTATGTATTTATTCTAAAGTATATGTAAAAAAGAATATCCATCATTATTTGTCAGAAAACTAAATTAAATTACTTTGAGATGATGACTAATAATAGTCAATAATAGAAACTGAATTGGCACTATGAAAATTCTGTTGGGAATGTCATTGAAATATATTTCAATTAAACATAACAGGTTGAATCTCATTCACAATATGAAAATGTTTTGCTTTTCATTATTTCTCTCTGTGAAAGCAAGTATGTCTAGGCCTACTAGAAGCTGCATAACTGGGTTTTAATTTTATCCAACTCATTAAATACAGAAAAAAAATCATTGTATCTAAAACCAAAGTACGGAAACTCTCGGATGAGCTTAAATTATATATATATAAAAACTGTATACATATGTCATGTCACAGACATGAACTTTAGTTCTGTTAGAGTTTTAGCTTAAAAAAGGATGTAGAGAAATATGAAGTGTCAAGTATCTATTTTACATTTTCAAACAGATTTTTGAGTATTCTGTTTCAGTATTTTCGAATTGAAACTTAGCTCTATCTCAAAACACTCAGACACTGACTTAAATCAGAATAACAACACAACATGCAAACAAACCAAATTAATTTAAATGATTGGTCAAATACAATTGGTCAATACTCCTTCAATATCCTTCTTTTCCTTTTTGTCAGTGGTACTATCTTCCCCTTCTCCTACAAATAGCCAAAAAAATATTTCCTAACTTCCTATGCCATGTATTTTTACTATACCCCCTGGCCTAAACAATTCCTCAACTACCCAGTTCTCCCGCATTTTGAACTGCCAAACAGAAGTATGAGCTTAAAGACAAAGAAATAAAGAGAAGATGAGCTTTAAGTGCCATTTCCATTTGTAACGACTTGTACATAGTTGGTTTTTTTTATACTGTGCCTTATAGCATTCTAATAAACACTTAATTCTAATATCTTTTATGCTTCTTCCATTAAAAAAAAAAAGGATTTTCATTAATATAAAATTATAACAGCATTTGTCTATATATTAAAGTTTAAAAAAACCCAGTATATTCCCTTTAAACCTATCATTTATGAAAATAAGGTTTCATACTTGCTGGTCGTCTCCACATATTCATTTATGAGTTTATCTTTTATTATTTGAGCACTTCACTCTGGGTGTTCAAAGGCTATGTATAGCTTTCACAGATGGAGACAAGAAGCAGTGAAGCATAGAGCGAAAGCAGGAGAGATTCTCACATGACTAACTCTGCTCTGCTTCTCATTTCATGTGAAACATCCCATGATAAGTAAGAGCTGCAGAACGTGCACATCCATATTCTACCTTTGACAACATCAGTATTTTGATCAGCCAACAGAATATTCAAATACATTCGAGAAACTAGATCCCTGGTGACCTGTGGTAGGGTGTCAGCACGCCTGCTGTTTATTGGCATAAGAGACTCAGCTCAGTAAATACAATCTGGTGTTTTCAGTGAAGAAAAAAAAAAAGCAAGGGAACAGATAAATATATTTGGCATTTGGCAAATATATTGGGTCTAAACCAGTGGGGCTTTTCTCATATGTTTAAGGAGTATAACGTCAGATATTGATATTTATGATGGTAGAGACACGGGACTAAGGGATGGCTAACTTGATTCAAATTGTGAGATTTTATATCTTCGGATGTCTAGTTACAAAGACAGTGGAACACATGAAATTCCTTTTGCTTTTATTTTGACTGAAACAAGTACCCCAGTACACCATTCTTTACACACAAAATATTAAGCGAGACAATGAAACACCTGCAATAAATGCAGGATGAGACCCTTAATTTCACCTCTTTCAGAGGCCACAATTAATTCTGAATCTACTCGTTTTCTCTTTAGAACTGCTAGAAATGCCAGAAAACATTTGGTTGAGTCCAAAGCAGGACTTATTTCATAGCAGAGGGCATTCAGCAAAATAGGGCTACTGCCCCAAAGAGCCTGCCACCTCATTTATCAAAAGATACAGCAAATGAGAAGGAAAACAGTAAGAGCAACAACATAAATGAAGATGAGAAATAATGATAAGCACAGGTTAAAGTTAGAATCACTGACAATATTACAAATTACATCTCTGAAGGCAATAATTTGCTATGTACTAGGATATGCTTCAGCTATAAATAGGAAAATAATGAATGTCAAGCACTGTTTTTCATTGTACATCTCTTTCTCTTCTTCTAGACCGCATCTTGAGCACTGAAGCAGCAACCTCATCTTCCACCAAAATGACTTTACACAGTCCAGTAAAAGAACTAATTTTCAGGGATAGTGAAGTAATAATGCAAGTCTTCCTACAGTTTTACAATCAAATATGACAAAGTCCACTGTCTTTGGTGGAAATTTCCTTTATCATCCTTTGCCAGTCTCCTGGAAAGGAGACTTTATATAGTGAAAGACATATTCTATCTCATTTGAAAGAATCACTCAACCATTTCTCATCTCTGGTGATCAGTCTTTCTTGCTGTCTGCATCCTCAGATCATTGCCAATGCAAAAGGAATTTCCTGAATTCAGATCACTTTGCATTTCTTGTATCACTCACCTATATTATTGTCTCATTACTTTCCTGTGTAGCTGAAGGATACAGCTACATGAGGAATGACAAACAGCAGAAGAGTTAAAGGTGACATCTAGAGAAACGAGTCTGAACTTTCAAGGTGTTTACCACATGGAAGTCTACCATTTTTTGCAGATTGATTGCATGATATAAAAATCTTGTAACTGGCTGCACATATGTACGGGTATTTGTAGTTTATTCACTACCTTATTTGGTTTGGCAGTGGGGATGAGATGCAGGAAGGACTAGAACTGAACTTTTCCATATCCTCATGTACCGTTAAGTCAGATTCTCTAGTATTGTAAAGCAAAATATCTAACTCCCTTTATGGCTGCAACATTAAGCTACTCTATTCAGAGCAATAACCTAACCTCATATTCTCATTTATGCTCTAGATTCAGAGCCACAGTACCTCCCAATTTCTGGTCACCAGGAGATTCTTAATATTCTCTGAAAATCAATGATTGGTGAAGTAGACTGGAACCAGAAGAGCATTGCATCTGGCATTACCAAGTAAGAGTCTAGTTTTGATGCTTTTGTAGTTTCTTCAGAAAAGGTAGTGGGGGACTAGTACCAATGACAATGATTATCTTTCTTCAGAGAAGGTAGTAGGGGACAAGTACCAATGACAATGATTATCTGTTTCCAAAGAAGGATGTCTTCCTGGGTGCAAGCCAAGCCCAAGTCCCTGCTGACTTTCAGCTGGGGTTCTTTAGATGAAAAATGTCTCAGGGAGCGAAGGGTCATAGAAAAATTAGTAGGAGAACATGTAAGCTGACCAGATCCACTAACTAACCTGGAAAAAACTCAGAGGCTCTAAGAATCTTGGAATAATTTTATGGCAACTTTCTAGGATGTGATGAAATGGAGTACTTAGATTAATAAGATATGAATGTAATGTTAATATCGCACTTCAGGCATAGACAGTGATTGAGTTCCGAATGATGACCATAATGCATAACGTTTCATAATTCACTCCTGAATTATGGTCCCTAATACTAACACTTTTTCAGAGGCTTCAGTCATGAATATATTTCTCAGTTTTGTTGATTTAATGATAAAAAATACACTGACTTAAATACAGAAAGTAATTATAAATGTATGTTAGAAAAGTAGTTTTTAAACATCGTACATGTCCTGTGTAGACCAAAGGGAAGTGAGGTGAAAAATGTATTACAGTTTTACGTAGTGAACAGCAGTTTAAACTAGTTACACAACTAAACCAGGTATTAAATTACCCTACTGTAGTCTGAATTAGTGCCTTTAGTGCAGTTAAAACAAATACAAATTTATCTTTTCTGGTTTAGTTTCTTGTTTTATCTTCTTAACATGCAGTATGCATATGTAAAGCTTCCTGAAAAAAACAGGTAAACCTTAAGTCTACTATTCAGAAGACTTACATTTTCTCTGCATGTAAATGAGCCCAGTCAACACAGCACTGCGAAAATTTTTCTCCTAGATAGTAACAGAAACGTTTCTTTTACTAAATGGTAACTAAGTGACATCTACTTGCTTGCCCATTAAGTCTTTTTCAGGATGGTGACAGTTGTTCCCCAGTTCTTTTTATTCTGATTTTCATATAAAGTTTTTAGGAGTCAGGATTTAGGAATAAACTTATTGTAGCAAAGATAATCCTTCCGTTTCAGCCTGTGTCAAAGAAGTTGTGAAATTACCCACTATGTAACTTTCTCCTGATTCGTGAGGGCTTAGACTTTTCCCTAATGTTCATCTGTTAAATTGAACTTTTAGAATCAACATCTATTTCCTAAGCCTGTTTTCAAGTGTCTTTTATTATAAATCATTCAGACTCTCAGACTCTCAAATACCACTTTCTCCCCCATCTCTTCAACATCCCCCCCATTTTTATGTTCCACTGTTTTGCTCCAGTCACTATTTTTTTCTGGGTCCCCTCCTATTTCTGACTACTTACTCTTATCTATGATACAGCTCTAGTCATCTGCTGAAGCACATTGACTTACTGGAATGAACATGGGCTATCAACTTGAAACCTCTCCTCTGAGCTGACTTCAAACAGTTTTCTTCCATTTGGCCTATAGTCTAATTTTTTTTCAAGTCTAATTTCAGCTTTAATAGTACTGTCTCAGCAAAAACAACCAAATGTAATTCTGAAAAGGAGTAAGAAGCAAATCTGTAGAATTTGTGGAAGGTAGAACAATACTTCTGCAGCTCAGAATTGATTCTTCTTTGGTTTGTAACACGTCTCTGCAGGAAATGTGAGAAAATAACCCATCTTAGCCTGAGTTAATAACTTCTTTTCTGGTTTGCCTTTTTTTTTTTTTTTTCAGTGGGGTTTCAGTTTTCCTATCCTACCTGACAAAATGAGAAAGGATAGCTGGAGGATGGAAGTAAACGTATTGTTTAAGACACTAAAAATGTAATGGAATACTGTTCTGGCAAAAGAACCAAAGATCACACAGCTGATGTAGACATTAAAAGTTACTGTTGTTGACAGCAAGTATTACCCTCTTTGAAAAATACTGACTAGCAAGATAAGAGAAATAAAATTACTTTGGGCTACTTGCCGTTTTGATGTTGTGTGCTACTTTTCTTTAACTGCTTCACAAGAAAGCCCCAGACTTTTCTACGCAGGAAGGAATGTGTATCTTCTTTCACCTATACTTGCTTCATTGAGCTTTTGACCTTGAATTTTATCACTGTATCCTGCAGCACTGCAACACAGAAGCCATGCTTTGCACATTCAGGCATCAGTCTGCAGTGCTTTTTAGGCTCATTCCTCCACTGGGTGGAATAAGCAAGGAGAAAGAATAAATAAGTAATTATGAAAAAAGAATCAGTCAGGATTACAGACAAATTGAAGCCTTATGGGATTAGCAGAACAATGTGTGTCCTTCAAAAAGTTGCAGAAAAAATACAAAACTGGGTGGAAATGGGAGAACTATACATGAAGCAAGGAGAAAGGATGTACCTGGTACTCTGGAGAGAGCGAGAAAACTGTCAGCAAAGGAGATGGGTGTGAAAGGCTGCAAGCGCTCCCTGAAAAAGGTGGTGAGATTGCATGCAAGTGATCTGTAGATGGAGAAATACAGAGGGAGAAATTACTGGTGTGATTAGGAAGTAAAAAGACTGCACATTTCAATAGGGCGTGTGTGTTTCCCAAAAGGCTGGGACCTTCAATCACATTCTATGTGAATATGCCAGTGATATAAGTGGTTTACTTTTGCAAAATGGATATACAAATATGCATGAAATTTAGTGGTCTGTTTTCCTGAGAAGTGATTTTATTTGATTCTATAATGTAATTAGATCAATCCAATATTCAGGTATAAATCCCTTTTCCCCTTTTAATATTTGTACATTCATTTGTGGAATCAGTATGTGCAGCAGGATTTTATCCAAAGGCAAAGTAACATTATTAAAAAGACTAAGCTGCCATAGCCTGGAAGGACTGTTGGAAATCACAGAAAACTAAACAAACTTCACTGTTTATTCATTGGGGTCAAACCTGCAGGCATGAAAACAGTATTAAAGTGCATTCTTAATTTCCCTCCTATCTCTCAATACATTACAAATCATGATATCTTTTTCCAGTACAACAAATGTATACACATATAGCGGAAGAGTGTGCCTGCATAAAAGTGTATTTAAAACTTTTTTTAAATATTGGCCAGGAAAAGCAATGTTGAAAAAACCCACGGTTTCTGTGACAAAACAAAATCTGTACAAACCAATATTGGTTCACATCTCATTAAGAGATTTATATGCCCTGAAGTGCAAAAATATAAGCAAAGTAACAAACTCCAACTCTGAAAAATGTCCATTCTTTTTTACTTCCTCCAACTGCAAATGAAATGCCTTTCTTTTTACCTTTCTGACTACTCCTTGTCCCCCATTCTCCATCTTGTGTCAAGAAAAGAACATGACTGGGGTGCAGCAGGCAGGAAAGCAAATACTTTTCATGTTTTCAACTGCAGTGTACTGTACATGATTTTCTGTGATCTCTTTCATTGCCAAAGGAATGTACTTAGAGATCATGACAACACTGCAGCCCTTTTTCTTCTGTCAAGCATATCTGAGTTATCAAATAAGAGATTTGAGATTATAACAAGAAAACGAAAGCCTTACAGAGAAGCAGATGCTACAGCATTATATATTCCAACTGTACACTGTGCTATGCATGGCCAGCTGTAGTGGGAAAACTGCTTATTTTAATGTTACACGTTGATCTTCTGTGCAGTGTCACAGCATTACAACATCTGGCTTTCCTCCTCTGTCTGCACTATTTGCTATAGCCACCTCATACGCCTACTTATTGACATTCTCTGCTCTCTGGAAGTAGCTTTTGCTGAGGGAATATGCATCTTTTTCTGTTTGTTTACAGGCACTATACACTTCATAACCACAGTTGCCCCTCAGCACAATTCAATTTTCTCAAATAACCTTAGTGCTTGAGCTACCAAGTTACTATAGAGATCATTTTCACTGTTTATTGAAAAAAAAAAACAAAAACTTGATGTTAAACCATAATATTTTGAGCAAGTGTTACAATGGGGAAAATTCTACACGTGAAAGCACGTAGGAAGTAGAGAGTTTACCCATTGTTTTCAATAGTCATGAGGAAGCGATCCTGCTACCTTTTTCTGCTGTAGCGATATACAATACAGAATATTATGCATAACCTGCACAACCTTGAAACAACTGATATTTATAAATTTAAATTCTATCCATGCCTGGCTAAGTGTAATGGAAGATTTCTCAGTCATATTATGATTTTAAATAGGAATTTGAACCAAACCTTATTTAAATAAGATGAAGAATACCACATATTCATTTTCTCTTGATATTTCTCATCACCTTGTTCATAATCATACAATCTTTTTAAAGATTAGCATGTATAGGTATTGTAACTTAGAAAATAAATAGTACAAAAAGCTTTTCTATTAAAAAAATAGGATCATTAGCCCTGCCTATAAAAGATAAACTTTTCATTATACTTGCACCAAGCATCGGGTTAGATTATTATTATAATGCTTGAAAATTATATCCTGCCCAATTTACGCTTTGGAAGTACTTCTACCAAGTGAAAACCTTTCTGGTAAGGCATGTTAAGAGCAGATGCCTCCTCTAGCAGCTCTGGACCAGGACTCCCTCCTTGTCCAGCTGCTGGAGCCCAGCCCAGTGCACTTTGGGACTGGGGGTCTCTGCCCAGGCTAAGGGACATGGTGGCTGCTGCTTTCATATTTGCAGGTTCAACTGGTAGCAAACCTGAGCATGTATCAGTAGCTGGCTCATATCCACTCACACTTGTACCCCTAGTAGCTGGCACTTAGTCCTTGCACCACTCACACAGGATAGAGAAAGAGATTATGCAGAGAGATAGTTAAGAAAGGATTTAATGAGAAGACAGGACAGACTGGTGCTCAGGCACAGGGCTTAGACCAGCATAGTGACCGGCCATGTTTTACACATGACCAGACCCTTTTATCCCCCTATTTCTCCTCTGTTTCTCCCCCATGTTCCCCTGCATGTTCCCCTGTCGGTTTGCGTAGTCCTGCTGAACTCCCTCCACAACATTTTGAACCTTCAGGTTTCCACCCTTATTGGCTACAAAGTCCAGGTTTCCATGCAGTTTCTTGATAGCCCATCAATTAGTGTGACTGACAAGGTTTGTTTCTTGGTTTTGTCTCTGTTATGTTTGCCTGTCAGGTTCGTATCATTTTGCCTATGGCTTACCCATTTTTCCTTATTATCCCATTTGACAAGGTCCTCAATCAGATAACGTTACTGAAATAAACATTTCCTCACCCCACATGTAGCAAGGGAATAAAAGGCCTGTCGTGTGCTTGCACTGTCACTGTCCTCTGGCATCCAACCACCATGAAGGAAAACGTTGCTCAGTTCAAATGTAAAGAATCAAAAATTTGATCATGGAAAAGAACACAAAAGATAAATGGGATCTACGGGCAGAAATCCTGTGAATGAGAAAGGAAGTGAGTAGGGAGCTAGTGAGTGAGAACTGAGATAGGCTGTAAGGGAAGAAAGCTGATATTCAGACGAAGGAGAAGCAATGGGAATGATAAAGTCAGTATGTAGTACCTGCAACCCTCTGATTACAGTGAGAATCCCTCCAGATCCCTGAGTGAAACCTGGTACTCTGATGTCCTCCATCAGCAGTGAAGATGTGTGAATCCTTCTAGCAACATGTATAGTTCATGATTGCCAAAGAATCAACACACCTGGGAGGTGAAAGCCCCTAGCACTACATCTGCTCTGTTAGCTCAAAGGCAAGAGGCCTGTGTTGGGAGATTTTTATTAAAGAATCCAGTGCTGTTTATGAGCTGGTTATGAGATATGATGGAATGCTTTTCTGTTCCTTGTTTGAATATATGTCCAAAATGTATACATTACACTGACTGTTCTTTGATATTAATGTAATCAGCAAATATAAATATAATAAACCCTTCTGTCCTGACCATACATACAAACTTCCTCAAAGATCTACATAAAATCAAATTTAAAGCAATAGAAAAATTGAGATAATGGCAACAGCTAAAATTTAATCTCATTGTAGGTATCTGTTATTAAACTACTTGCTGTTGTCAACTGAAATTTCCTTCTTCACTTCAGAAAATCACTCTTATTCATAAGACAGAAAATGTACTAACATTGCATAGTCATACATGCTCTTTAAATCATCTATTTACTTTTTGTTGAATATGTAGTGAATGGAAAAAGGAGCTTCAGAAATAAAAATAAGGCAGCTGTATCTGCACTGCAGATCTGGATTAGATGTTAGCCTTTTCCTTAGCAGCCCTGTGAAAAAGTTTTATTCCAAACTTTATAATGACTTTTTAAAGGTTTTCCTTTGCTAGTTCTTAAATCTTTGTTTTGTAGGTTGTTCCACTACAGATCCCAAGCCAAATTCCCGAGTATTTAGAAGAAACAGAAAATTGAGTAGAGCTCATATCCTTAGTGTGTATATCATTAAACTGTGTGAGGCACACTGAAGAATAGGAGGTTACAGACACCCCAAACTGGGAGCCCAAAACCAGTGAATACATTTAAGCTTAATTTCTCTGAATGGCCATTACCCATCTGTAAAATGGAGATAATAAAATCCCTTAACTTTATAAGGATTTTATGAATATAAAGTAATGCCTGACATTATATTAATGAGTTCCATTTAAAAAATAGCATAGAAAAATCAGTAATTTCTGCTTAAAGAGTGCAGTCTGAATAGTTTGAAGTCAATAAGGCATGTCCACACACTGAACAAGGACAAGAGAATGAAATACTGAATACTCCTAATTAAGGAAGTACTGTCCCCGACTCAATGAGTCAGGGATCCCATGTAAAAAAAAATACTCTGTGATGATGTAATTAAAGACCATTATAATGCGTATGCCCAAGGGAGCCAAATGAAGGTTGCACGGGCAACTTTAATTTTAATGTTTTCTAATTTGAGTGCTTGACTTTGTGACCTTAATATTTTTTTTAATATAATTTTCTGGATATAATAATAATTACTTGAGTAGGAAAAGAGAAATTAAAGAGTTACGCAAGATTTTCAGATGTGACTTGAAAAGCAATGGGCCCTAGACGACGGAGAGAGCCTTGAAGCTGGCAGACATTTCAGAGACAATGAGGAGACAGTATTATTGCAGTGAGAAGATAAGCAAGGGGACAAGTGTAACAAAAAGAGTGTCTCAGTCACCTGATTTTTAAGTGCTTATGACAATGACATATGAAATATTTACTGATTTTTATTTCCCATCCACATCACATTCAGTGGTGCCTGAGTAGGGGTTATAGTTTGTCATCAATTTTTGTTACCTTGCAAAAATTGTGGGGACGTTGACAAAGGTTTTGCTTGCGAATCGGAGCTTTCCTCAACAGTCTTAATGATGACTGGATCTTACAGAAGAGCTTTCATGAACTCCTGATTAGTACCAGATCATCTTTTCTAATATATTGCAGATTTTTGTATTTCACAAAAAAAACGTGATCTCACTGCAAAAAAAAGGGAAGCCAAAAGAGTCATTAGACCAGTTTTAGTGGCTGCTATTTTTCCAGTAACATAAAAAGACAAAACAATTTATTCTAAAAAGTGTCTTATCGAGGTAACAAGCTATTAGTTTATGGGACAATAAATGAAAAACACATTTATGCTATTCTGTGTTGCTTTAAGTTCAGATGAGGCTTTAAAAAGAAGCAGGTATTTAACAGAGGAGTCTCAAAGCCATTTTGCAAATGTGTCTGGTATTTACAATACTTTCTATATTTCTAGCACCTTCAAATGCCAACAGCATATTGTTTTTTCCACTTGTTTCAGAACTGTACAGCATAAATTAATTAAGGATCAAGCCTAATGCTGATTCCTGGCACACCGCTGCTCGCTCCAGACAAACTGAGTAGGTCATACAGCTTAGAAAACAAAAGGCTGTGCCACATCTGTTCTCCAAGCAAAGTCAGCACATGACTGTGCGAACAGTTGTGCCAAGAAAAAGACAGTGGTGCTGCACATTACATGAGGAGAAGCCTGTACTTCTCTACTCCCTTTTGAGTATAATCAAACCAGCTTGTTCCCCCTCCCTATTCCCCACCCTGCCCTGTGTCCTCCACTTCCCTGCCTGCCTCCCTCCCCTGCCATCAATTCAGAAAAGGACCGATTCTTTCAGTTATAGCACCTGATTATGCCACCTTAGAACTCATACAAAAACATAGACTGAGAATTGCAGTACCATGAAGAAAAGCCATTACATTCATTACTATGACCCACCCTTTACTAATTCTCTGCACTAAAGTAAACACAGATTCTTGTACAGTCAACAGTACCCTCAGCAGCAAACCAGAAGGCTTGCTAAAAATGTTACATAATGAAAGTCACGTACCTGTTGGATCCGGCAGAAGAGAATCCAGATTTGAAATGGGGTGAATTCAGTCTAGCCAGGCACAAATACAACTCCAAACAGCACCTAAAACTTAATGTTCACACTTGAATTAACTTCTGTTCACAACATGTGTACCCTAACAGTTCTATACCCTAAGATTAGTACTAGCTGCTGAGGTAGGAGGATTCCCTAAATGAACTGACAGCATACACTGAAGAGAAGACTGTATTTGAACAGCCACATCTGTCATGATTTTCAAAGCTGGGAAAGCGGGCTTGGGAAATATCCCAAATATCACATAAATGATATAGAGGATGTTAAGACCCCAGTGTAGTTATATACTTACATGTGTCAATGCAGACATAAATTTAGGTCTTCCAGCTTTGGACAAAATTAAAATCCAAAAGACATTTTGAATCTCCTCCAAGTAACTAAATATTACTGAGATGGATTAATGTTCCTATTCCATTTTCCTCTGCAGGAAAAGGCCAGGTGTAGCTTTCAAACCTCAACAGTCTTAAGCTGTTTAGAAAGTTCTCTCAGTCCTTGTGAAACATATTCATTATCACAGTGGAATCCTTAGCAGCCATATCCTTAAAAAATAAAAAATAAAAAATAAAAAATCCATGTTATTTTGACTCCTGCCCAACAAATTCTATCCCAATCCATGGCTGAGATATATAGAGAAGATAATGTAGTAATTGCTAATGATACCTTAACTGCAGCATGCCTATTTCATTCAGTAGATCATATTGAGTGATTTTGATTTTACACTGCATGCAAGAAAGTAACAGATGACTTAAGATACTGTTAAGTAATCTCTTAACATTAATCTGATTGTCTTCATGAGCAGTGTGAACAAGGTGGAAAAAGTTTAAGGAGATAATCCTGGCTTTCTAAGTAATCCACTGAATGGCCATAAGCACTTCTCTTAACCTCCTTATAACTCAGTTTCCCCATCATTTAAAAGATACCAGAATAATTACCTGCCTTTTACACCTGCAACAGGGCTTTGAAAACACAATGTTACAACTTAAGTACTCAGTATTTTTTTTTTTCAAATTTCTATTTCCTATTCAGGAGTAACTATTTTTTTTCCAGAAAGCTAAAAATTATGTGGGAACAGAAGCTGCACTCCATGAGTAACTGAAGACTCGTGAACACTTGGTTTTATCTAAGTGAAATCATACATGAAGAAGCAATTCATGTCAAAGTCACATAGTACAGTTTGTGAATTAAAAATTAATGCAACTAAAACTATCAAGAAAGTGAGAGAAATACAGTTTAGTATTTTAATTTAGTAATTTATTAAATGTCAGATACGATTCAAATAAGATAGGATCCAAATAACACTAGTTGCTTCCACTATATTTTTCTCTCGTTTATCACTCTGACATGTTCACAAGGAATCCTAGGTTCACTTTAGCAGAAACCAGCAGACAAAGCCATCTTTAAAAAAAAACAACAACAACAAAAAAAACCCTCAAAAAATCCCTCATGTGTTTTCCATTATGATTTCGGCATGTAATCTTGTTTATAATAGTCCACTACATCAGGCTGGCTTAATCACCTAAGTTATGTCTTTTATACCTTTGATTATCGTCTTTTTCAAGGACAACATATATCTAACACTTACTGGTTACACAAAACACTCAGTTATACTTATGTCAAATTTCATCAACATTACCTCAGCATGATTAGAGTATTAGAATTTAATTTTGTACTTATTATCCACAATTAATTATAGCAAGGAAAATATGTACTACCTTATCAAAAGTATAATCCCTCATTTTTCATCGTCTAATAAATAAAGGTACTATAACCCTTTCAAATGTATACATTACATTCAGTGAATTTATCTATAGCAAACTACTCAGACCTCTATTTCTTTTGCTAAAAAATGAATAAAATTATATAGGGTCACTAAGCGTATTAACAGTTATTTCTGAAAATAACAATGGGACTCAAATTAGAAATGCAAACGAGCAAAACTAATTAGATGATGGCATGGGTACTTTCTAAGGTCTTGTGTACATAATAAAATAAGATTATGTACTTTGGGCTGACTAGTCCAAATGGAGTTGCGCAGGGCCTAGGACTAAATGTGTCTTTTCCATCACGTGAGAACACACAGCTTAAATAACGGTGGTGTTACTGGTACAAACTACCTTACTAAGACAGGCGAGAAGTCTCTCCTGTGTAGGGTGGCTAGCAGTGGCTGGGGCACTAGATTATGGAAAAGGATTGTGAGATTCTGGAAAAGGATGTAATTCTTTTTTCCCTACCCTATTCTGGTCCCTGAGAAGTCTTATCTCAGAGCAGTATCTGCTTTTCAGTTCATTTCCTGTGCTTTGACAGCAAAAAGGAGAAATTGACTAGAAAGCAGGAAAAGGACTTAAGTTAAATTAGAATGTAATGTTTTTATTTCTAATTTCCTGTGTCTTATTCACATGTTATAAATACATAACTAAACCACAGAGGATCAGGTACAATGCAACTACAGTTAAGGATGAGACTGTAAGACAAAAACCTTAGAAACTGCATGTTTAATTTCAAGACTAGTCCAGTGACTCGTAACAGCATAATATACAGTGTGTCATATTGGTCTATCCACGTAACAGCATAATATACAGTGTGTCATATTGGTCTATCCACGTAATTCCATGCTTTAATTTTCGTTTCCATTTTGAGGACCTTTTAAAGATCAGTTTATTTTCAAAACAAGACTAGCTGACCAACAATTACATATTTTGTGTTTGCTTTTGACCAGAGCTTTGGACTTTACTGCTAGAATTTTGTTTTCTCTGTGGCAAAGCAGGTAATCAATTAAAGCATTTGTTTCTTCTGTGCTTCACAGCAACAAAAAAAGATTGTTTTTCAGCTTAATATTAAAAATGTCAGAAAAACACATTTGAAAAACATTATCTGAAGTACTCTTTTGTACAGGCTGCTGAGAGATTAATATATCGTCAAAGCAATAAGCTACATGCAGTTGATTGTTTTTTTCAGTATCTTAAGAGAGTTTTGGTGATATATGTTTTTCCAAATGCTAACATTTAGAACAATTGTTGTATTGTTTTTATCAATTTATTAAATCTAAAAAGAATCTTTTCTTATTAGGTACGCTGAACCTCGCTACAGCAAACATCAAACAAGCAGGGAATAATTAACTTCATTATCATGAAACTTTCATTTCACAATTTGCATCATATTTCTCTAAGTTCCTTTTACATTACATAACCATAAGATGGTAGGTTGGTTTCAAAGGCGATTTTTTCTTTGAGGGTATTTTGCTTTTTAGCAAAAGGCCTTTTCCTTTTTCTGTTTCCTTCTTCATAATTTTTCCAATGACATAAATAAAATCCTCAAATTACTATTTCATTCACTGTCATAAAATTATCCCATCACATACTGTTTCAATCATATGTTTCTTATCTCAAGATAGATAATTTGTCAGGAAAGAGTAATCAGGAACAGAATACTCCTAGCACAGCACTGTTTTATGCACCACCTGAGGAGCTATGCACTTTATCATAAAAGCAGTTGTACTACAAAAAAAACAGTCTTCAGTTTTGTCTCCCATTCTTTAATTTATATGCAAAATATTTGCAACTTTTTATAGCTATAGTGCTATCGTATGTTAACTGCTAGAAATATCAGGGTTTAGACATGCAAGGGATTGCACCCGAGTAATGGATTGGGTATGTTGGACTCTTCAGAACTGTCTTTCAGAAATGACAGTTTTCAACTAATTGATATTTATATACTATATCTGATAGCATCCTTGTCCACAATAGAAGCCTGCTGTATTTTTGCTGAGATTCAGATTTGATTTTTTACATAAAAATCAGATGTAAATAGCTGAACACGTTGATTTAGCAGTGAAATAATGTTATTTACTTCATTCTTTAAATGTAAATGTAATGCATGGATGACACTGTATGAAATTTTTTTTCATCTGAACTGACATAACTACAATAAAAATGTCAATTACAGGAATATTTCCTAAAATAATTATAAAAAATATATTTGAAATTTTCTTAGCGTAATATTATTGTGTATAAATTTAAATCAAAATTTACATGGATCTATCAAAAGAGTCCTTCAAAGAAAGGTTTGTTTATTACTTTTCACTAATCTAAAAAAAGGACTTTAAAGAAGAGCTAAATCCTCATCTTCTGAAGTATTCCAGTAGCTGATTTACAACTGACCTGCTGAGGGTAGTTTTCAGTAAAGGCTGAAAGAAAGCCTACTGATTCTCCTGTTCTAGTTCTTAAACAAGACCATTCCTACCTTTTACAGACGCAGTAATCCAAAACTGCATAAATCTCAGAATCACAAACAAGATTAAAACGTTAACGCCTAGCCTTCAAGACTGTAATAGGAGACTCGCACTA
>VYZM01000094.1:33020-50627 GCA_013398915.1 Dromas ardeola | reverse complement strand
CCTGGGGACCCCCCTGCACCCTGTCCCACGGCCCCCGTACATCCTGCTCTGGCCCCCCCGCTGTCCTGGGGACCCCCCTGCACCCTGCGTGGGACCCCCATGTCCACCCTGCCCTCAGCCCTCCCTGCCTGGCCCCCCCCTGCCGGCAGCCGGGCCAGGCTGAGCCTGCGTGCCCACAGGAGTGGGAGGACTACCGCCTCACCTGGAAGCCTGAGGACTTTGACAACATGAAGAAGGTCCGCCTGCCCTCCAAGCACATCTGGCTGCCCGATGTGGTGCTCTACAACAAGTAAGTGGCTTTTTTTGGGGGTGCTGCATGTGCCCCAACCCCATCTGGTGCTCAGGGCGGTGCCATGGCACCGCTGGGGCAGGGCCAGGGCTGACAGTGTGTCCCTTCACCCCAGCGCCGATGGCATGTACGAGGTCTCCTTCTACTCCAACGCGGTGATCTCCTACGATGGCAGCATTTTCTGGCTGCCACCAGCCATCTACAAGAGCGCTTGCAAGATCGAGGTGAAGCACTTCCCCTTCGACCAGCAGAACTGCACCATGAAGTTCCGTTCCTGGACCTATGACCGCACCGAGATCGACCTGGTGCTGAAGAGCGAGGTGGCCAGCCTGGACGACTTCACGCCCAGTGGTGAGTGGGATATCGTGGCACTGCCAGGCCGGCGCAACGAGAACCCCGACGATTCCACTTATGTGGACATCACCTACGACTTCATCATCCGGCGTAAGCCGCTCTTCTACACCATCAACCTCATCATCCCCTGCATCCTCATCACCTCCCTGGCCATCCTTGTCTTCTACCTCCCATCCGACTGTGGCGAGAAGATGACGCTCTGCATCTCCGTCCTGCTCGCCCTCACCGTCTTCCTGCTGCTCATCTCCAAGATCGTGCCACCCACCTCGCTGGACGTGCCGCTGGTGGGCAAGTACCTCATGTTCACCATGGTGCTGGTGACCTTCTCCATCGTCACCAGCGTCTGCGTCCTCAACGTGCACCACCGCTCGCCCACCACACACACCATGCCGCCCTGGGTCCGCACCCTCTTCCTCCGCAAGCTCCCGGCGCTGCTCTTCATGAAGCAGCCGCGGCAGAACTGCGCGCGCCAGCGCCTGCGCCAACGCCGCCACACCCAGGAGCGCGCCGCTGCCGCCACCGCCACCCTCTTCCTCCGGGCCGGCGCCCGCGCCTGCGCCTGCTACGCCAACCCTGGCGCTGCCAAGGCCGAGGGGCTCAATGGCTACCGGGAGCGGCAGGGGCAGGCGCCGGCCCCCGCGGTCAGCTGCGCCTGCGGGCTGGAGGAGGCGGTGGATGGCGTGCGCTTCATCGCTGACCACATGCGCAGTGAGGACGACGACCAGAGCGTGAGTCGGGGCGGGCAGGGCTGTGAGATGCCGGCAGGGATGCAGGCAGGACTGTGGGGTGCGGGCAGGGGATGTGGGGTGCAAACAGGGCTGCAGGGTGCAGGCAGGGGATTGGGGCTGCAGGCAGAGCTGTGGGGTGCAGGCAGGGGATTGGGGGTGTGGGCAGGGCTGTAGGATACAGAGAGTGGCTGCGGGGTGTGGGCAGGGCTGTGGGGTGCAGGGCATGCGCAGAGCTGCACCGTAGGCAGGGACATGCAGGAGCACCAAGGGGGTCCCTGCCCAGCCCCACGCCTGGGGACTCCCCGCAGCCCCTGCCTGGGCGGGGGGACCTGGCCATGGCCCCCAGCCCGCCTCCACAGCCCCAGCCTGAACCAGCTGCTCTGGAAAGCCGGGAGGCTCCCGGGAGCCCTGACCTTGCGTGGCTCCATGAGGCCGCAGATTTCACCAGAGCCGGCCTTGGCCGGGGCTGCAGGGCCAGGGGACGCTGCAACCCCCCAGCTCAGCTCCCCGGGGAGATGCGTTTCCTGGGTGACAGCGAGCCCCACGGGACCCACGGCAGGCTGGCAGGCCGCCCCAGGAGCTGCAGTGCTGAGGGAGCAGATTCAGGGCTCTGCAGAGCCACCGAGCTCCTGGTCCTGCCAGAAGCGGCACAGGCAGCGCCGGGTGATGCCGGAGGCCCCGGACTGACCTGGCCTCTCTCCTGGTCCCGTGCAGGTGAGCGAGGACTGGAAGTACGTGGCCATGGTCATCGACCGCCTCTTCTTGTGGATCTTCGTCTTTGTCTGTGTGTTCGGCACCGTCGGCATGTTCCTCCAGCCACTCTTCCAGAACTACGCCACCAACTCTCTGCTGCAGCTCGGCCAGGGCACCCCCACCTCCAAATAGCGCCGAGGTGGCCGCCTGTCCTCCCCCCTGGCCCCGGTGACAGCGAGGGACTGGGGGCTCCGCACCCTCTCCCCACTGCCAAGCCAGGGGCCGGAGAGCCGGGCGCTGTTCTCCAGGCAGCCACTGCAAACCAATAAATAGTCACACAGGAGGGGGCTGGTTCGTTTTAGTGTCGTTTCATCCCGCACCGCTCCCCGCAGGCAGGAGGGAGCAGGATGCGGCCAGGGCTGGGGGGAAAACCCGGTTCCCACAAGGTAAGAGCCTGGGGAGGAATCAGCTCTGGAAGAGGGAAAATCCCAGTTGGCTGAGAGAGGGAGCGCAGCGATGTGAAACCGGCCCCATGGGCATGTACCCGCCTCGCTCCCACCCTGCCGGGAGCACCGGCCGCTCACCGCATCTTCTCCCGCCGATGCAGCAACACGGGGCCACATGGAGCCGGTGCCCCAGCCCTGGGAGCAGCCCCCAGCTCTGCCGGAGCCCTGCGGCTCTGGGGCTGCCAGGAGCCGGACAGAGCCACAGCGACGTGCAGGGAGGAGGATGGGGCTGCTCCGGCTCCTCGAGGTGAGCACATAGACCAGGCAGGAGGATGCTATTTTTAGGTCCTACCTGCAATCAGGGCCAGGGCAGCCAGCGCCGGGCTCAGCCCCACGCTCTGGCGGTGCCACCGGCCCCTGCTGAACTCCCGGCTCAGTGTGTGAGTTGTGCAAGGAAAAGGAAAATAGGAATCGATCAGGAGTGGAGCCGGGAGCAGCCGGGCCCGGGTGATGCGGGGGAGCTGGGGCACGGGGCTGGCAGTCCTGGCAGCACTTCCCACGCTCTCCCTCGCAGGCAGGAATTGGCCTCATCGGGGAAAACTGAATTGGAGTGTCTGCTATAAATCCTAATCCTCCCTGCTGGGGGGAGTGCGGTGGGGACAGGGGCCAGTGGCACACAGCCCTGGGAGAAGCCACACGCTAGAAATTAATTTAAATCACTTCACCCAGTCAGAGAAATTCCAGGCTGTTTCAACAGCTGCTCCTGGACCTCCTCCTCTCAGGGGGGGCACCCCAATACTTAGATGTTGAGAGTTTTACCCCTAGAGCAGCCCCGTGCTGGGGCTTGTCCTGATTTGTCCCACCTCTGCACCCCCTCTGCTGTGGGTGCAGCCCGGGCGAGTGCAGGATGTGGGGGTCCCCGCTGCGCCCCGGGAGAGCAGGAGGATGCGGGAGCCCCGAGAGTACCAGGCTGTGCCCGAGCAGCCAGCAGCATGGTGGGTGGTCACTGCCGATGGAGGCGCCCCCAGCCCCGTCCTCGTGCCATTGCTGCCACCAGGATGCCAAGGATGTTCTCTACTCCGCTCTGGTGAGACCCCCCTGCAGTGCTGCCTCCAGCACTGGGGCCTCAGCACAGGAGAGACACGGAGCTGTTGGAGCGGGGCCAGAGGAGGCCCCGGAGATGCTGGGAGGGCTGGAGCCCCTCTGCTGGGAGGACAGGCTGAGAGAGCTGGGGGGGTTCAGCCTGGAGAAGAGAAGGCTCCAGGGAGACCTTGGAGCCCCTTCCAGTCCCTCAAGGGGCTCCAGGAAAGCTGGGGAGGGACTCTGGAGCGGGGAGGGGAGCCATGGGACCAGGGGGAACTGTTTTACACTGAGAAGGGGGAGATTTGGATGAGATCTGAGGCAGAAATTCTTTGCTGTGAGGGCGGTGAGCGCCTGGCGCAGGTTGCCCAGAGGAGCTGTGGCTGCCCCATCCCTGGAGGGGTTCAAGGCCAGGTTGGACGGGGCTTGGAGCAACCTGGGGTGGCACTGGAGGGTCTTTAAGGTTCCTTCCAACCCAAACCATTCCATGATTCTATGATTCTCACCTTCTACAAGCGCATCTGGCACGTGTGAGCTCAGACAAGCAGACACACAACATGGCCTGCAGACACCACCAGCCTCTTAAGTGACCTCCCAGGACTGGAGAGGAGACACCCCACCCCAAAGACAGAAGTGGAGGAAGGAGCCGCTCCAGCTCTCCGAGGGCCCAGTTCTGCCCAACGAGCCCCTGCTTAAGGCCAGAGACTTAATTGACAACTGCCGCAGCTCTATCCTGATCATTCATCATTTCGCGAACGAGAACTCATCTCTGTTCCTCTCCAAACCCCACCCAGCTCTAGCCAGGGCCCCTCTTTCACTCTGCACGAATTAACACACCCCACACCCCCCCCCAACACAGAGCCAGCTAGAATACAGAAATTTTCTTTTTTTTTATTATTAATGCGGAATGTTACGCTGGTCCTGCCGGCTGTCTTGGCTGAGATCAGTCCCATGTCCCAGCTCAGACAGGCTTCCAACCACCTTCTGACAGAAAAAACCTTCTGACAGAAAAAAAACATAAAACCAGACAGTCAGCTTTTTCTTTTTTCCTCTCAAAATTTGCCTCAAAACCTGCCAGAGGGAACTGCAGTGCATGGTCCAAAGGTTTTGAGCTCACAGTCCGAGAATCCCTCTGGTTTCTTGTGCCCTCTTTTAAAAAAAGAGGAGAGGAAAACATAAAAGCAAACGTGGACTGAGCCTGCCCTAGCTTAAAAAAAAAAGACAGTAATTTTCATGCGTGTTTTAAAAAGGGAAAGGGCAGGGTCTCCGAGTAGGAAGCGCAGAGAGAGAAGGCAGCCAGGCCTACGGGGGAAACTGCTGCACGTTTGTGATTCCACTTCAAAAAAGAAGGTGCTGAGAGAAGGACGCACACGCCCATGCACAGGCCTGTGCACACTCACCCCCTAACACACGCGGGGTGTCTTGTTACGCATCAGAGAAAGAGAAATTATCTTCCTCCTGGGGTTTGCGGATCCAGCTGCCGTAGCCCATCTCTTCCAGCGCGCTGAAGAAGCGCTGCTTGGCTTCTTGGTACCCCGTGGCTGCCTCCTTCGCGTCCGAGTACACCAAGAGGTTCTGCAGGTCTTTGCAGTCGTTCTTGGCACATAACTGCTGGAAGAGGGCGAACATTCTCCTCTTGGACACACGAGACACATCCAGCTTTGGCCTGAGAAGGGAGACAAAGGCAGCAATGAAGGACACGACACTCAGAAGAGCCAAGAGGAGTGGGGGTCACAGGGAAAAACCCACAATGGGACATCTGAGAGATCTCTTGGCTCAGTGGGGCTCTGTTGTAGGGTCTGGGCAATATTTTGTTTTGCTTCAAGAGCACTCGCTTACGTCAGTTCAAAATTCCTCTCTGCAACCCTCCCCAAGTCTAAGGTGCAGAGTGTACTCGTGACTTCAGAGCTGCCCCCCCTTCCCCAAAGAGAAAAGCAGCGTCAGGAGAGGCTCTTCTTACCCATCCACTTTCCCTTTTGTGCCATCCAAGACTTCAACTTCGCTTTCATCAGCAAGACACCAATTCACTGACGACTCCTTCGTCTTGCCCGTCTGCCTTGCAGAGTCGTATACGCTGACTCGCCCAACCTGCAGAAGAGGTAAGAGGGTTTCTTAACGCCGGTCCTGCTATGCGAGCTCGCTGATAAGGGCAGCCTTTTGCCTCTTCCGTCCCCTGCAGAGGTTTCAGCTCATCCCAAACTCCTGGGAGCAGCAAGCACGAGGTTTTTACTAAGCTGAAGGCTACGGGGGTGACCCTGGCCTCCTTTTTCCCAGATCGAGTCATTGCCAGGAACCCCCAGGCACTGTGGGATGACACCAAGGACACCCTGGCTGTAGAGCTTCTGCCAGGTGACCCCCCGGCAGAGTGAGACCCAAACCACCAAGGGTGGAGGTGGAAGGGGGGGATGGAAAGACAAAAAGGTGCCAAGCCCGCACTACCTCGGGATGGTTAATGTGATACGGAGCCTGGAGCTTTCCCTGCAGCACGTTCCCATCTCTTGCCAGGCGGCAGCAGATTGCACGTGTTAAATGCCCCTGACTGTACAAGTAACCTGTGAAGACAGAGGTGAAGGCGTTAGG
Source organism: Dromas ardeola (assembly GCA_013398915.1). Taxonomy (NCBI): domain Eukaryota; kingdom Metazoa; phylum Chordata; class Aves; order Charadriiformes; family Dromadidae; genus Dromas; species Dromas ardeola. The sequence continues at coordinate 44,457 of VYZM01000094.1, read as the reverse complement.
AAACGGGAACGGCACGGGTGACGGACAGGCCAAACCCCAAGAACCACAGCACTTCTCACAAGCTCCAGACAGCTCGTGGCCATGTGGATCAGCAACAGCTACGCCGTACCCTAGATGTGTAAGATGAGGGTTTAGAGTGCAACATTTCTCACCAAAGACACAAACAGGCAATTTTTGTCTCACCCTCGTAGATCACATGTGCCTTCTAAAAATCAAAAACCTTGGAGAAAAACCCACTCCACCCACAGCATAAAATCCACAAACTCCCTTTTTACTTCCAAACAGCACAGCTCTGCCAAGAACGACGGTTCAGTCTGTTACTCCTACAGCCTCCACAAACAAGCTTTGCCATCGCCTGGGGAAGGGAGGTTCCTTGTCCCTGCAGCCCAGTTGTAAGGCGCGGGGCAGCACATCCATCCCAACCCAGAGAGAAGGACGGGTCTCATACCGAGTGTAACAGAGCTGAGATAAACTGGTTCGATGAAGTGTGACAGCAATGCCCCTTGCAAGCCAAGTAGATTCCAGCGTAAGATTTTGTCGCTGCAGGACATGGTTCGCAACCGCTCCCCGTGCTGGATCCCATCCCACGTGGGCACAATGTCACTTGACTCCACAGGAATGGTACCTTCCCCTGCACAAGGGAAGAAGAAAAGCTTTTCTGTAAAGAGTCAGATATTCAATAGATCAAAACCCCATCAGCAACTGCACAAGAAACTATTTCCTATGCACAGGCACGGAGTGGGCTCCAGAGTCAGTCTGTCTCCAGGTTTGGGGAACATTTTAACATCACGTGAAAATGGGAACTCAGTACTGACTACAGACATGTCATTTTTCACATGGCTGAAGCAGAATGAAACAGTGCTTGAGAGGGAGGCCAGAGACTGCACACTTCAGCTGTGCTCTCGCTAGCGTGGCAGTCCGACAGGCAGACCGGCGAAGGAGAAGGGACTCCCTCTAATGCCCCCATCCCTTTTACCCACCCATTTTGGTTCCTGAATGCTTCAAATCCCACAACAGCACCACACAGAGAGGGGTACAGAAACTCTGGAACTCCAGAAAGGCTCAGAGGAGAGGACTGGAGCCACCCCAACCCTGCAGGGAGCAAACGCACTCACCGTTCTCCACCTTGGTCCGCAGCTTGCCTTGCTTGGGGTTCTCAAAGAGAGGTTGATGCTGGGCTTGCCCCACCACGCTCGCCTGATCGCTGCAGGATTTATCAAAGAGTGCCCCATCTCCACAAGGTGCTGTGCTAGAAAACAAACGCTCCCCACGTTAGCACTGACTCTCAGAAAACAGCCAGGGCCGGGGGCGCGTAGTGCTGCTGACACCGGTCACCCCCTGCACAACCCCGCACAAACCTGACGTAGAGGTGAAAGGTAATGCCGCTCTTTATTTTGAGTCTCTTCCCTCCCGCTGGCTCAAAAATGCTCTCTTCTGCAGAGGAAGGATTAGACGGGTCATACTTCATCAACTCACTATAGAGAAACCTGAAAATAACAGCATCACGTCAAAAGGCTGCTCTGCTCCTCAGACAAGGGGCATTTCAATCCAACCACTGCCCACATCTGGGACAGGCAGGGTCCAAAGCTTTGTCTCCGTCGCACCAAGTCTCCTGGTCCTGCCGCATGGGAGAACAAAGACCAGGAGCCAAGAAAATACCCAGAAGCCAAGAAGTAGTGTTTGATGCTACAGAAAAAGACATGAAATAAAGCAGATTTCCTATGGTGCAGAGGACACGCAAGAGAAAATAAGCGTTTTGTCAGGTGAGCAGAGGGAAGCAGTGGCAGGAGAGAGAAAGGAGACTGGCTGGCTGCTCTTTGCACGCATCTGATCCGAGTGGGAAGACGACTTCAAGGTTGTTAACCTAGCACCTTTAGTCAGCACCAAGTCTGCATTAAGAGTAAGCAGCCCCACAGGCAGCTGAACGCAAGCGGTATTATTAGCACAACCCCACGATCTGTTTACAGTGACTGGGTCTTTTATGGCTGCTTCTGTCCGGGGACAGCGAGAAACCTTGAGGTCTCCAACACTGTGTCAAGGACTAAAGAAAAACTGCAGCTTCCCAGAGACTCCTCAAGCAGAGCCCGCGCAGGGACTTATTTTGCAAGGCGAGGTGGAGCCCACTGTTCCTGCCTCTGACAGGCTGTGCCAGAGCAGCCACTACTGTCAAGATTAACAGCTGAGACAGACATCAGGCAAGAGTGCAATCCTCTGACTTTACGGCCTGCCGGGGACCTGCCCTCAACACCTTCCAGCACTGAGAAATGCACAGAGTACAGTGGGAGCAAGTAAAAAAGGCTTTAAAAAAGCAGCTGGCTTTGCTGTTCATAATGGAAGGGCAGACATTAACAAGGCTAGTCCAACTTCATCTTGACTTAGTGCTTTTTTTTTTAAAAAAAAAAAGCGCCACACAGAATGTTTATAAAGAAAAGAGAACAATTGTGCAGTTTAGTTGGGAAAACCCTTTCCAACTGACGGGAAAAAAGGATTTCTAACTTATCAATGCAAACACATTCAATAGGTTTTCCTGAAGCCTTCTACACCCAGATGCAGAAAGGCCACGAGGGGACCTGGCCTGCAGATTGCCCAGCACCTCAGCTCAGAGCTGTACTCAGACTCAGACAGCGCGGTGCGTGCTGGCCAAGCAGCCTCTGCAGGATGCTTTATTTTAAGTACATCAGATGCAGCCCTTGGGCTCTTGGCAAGTTTCCAGTTCGGTACTAATTTGGGCACCATTCAGGCATGGCCCTTTCTTATCAGAAATAACTTCCCTCTATTTAACAACACATGGGTAAACAGTAGTGTTAAGAGGATCGCAGCCTCTCTCGACACAGCAACAGCAGCTACATCCCTCTAGAATGGGTCAGCACCTCTTGGCAGTCCCCTTCTCCTTCAGGTTTCCCCTTGTCTCACCTCACAAAGCCTCTTCGAGAAATGATTTCTGCATGACAGTCGTTCACTGTCTCCCCCTTCAAGCTCAGCTCTTCTCCTTTCACACAACGATTACCTGAAATAAATAAAAAGGCAAGCATCAAAGTCAACACACAGCTTCACAGAAAGAGGGAGGGTTTCATCTTGCTTCAAGTTTTACTTCTTTGGGCTCCTGAGCAGCAGCAGCACCCTGACTATTAAATCATTATCCTGATCTAAGCAGTTAGGAAAATAAAGGGACAAAGAGCACACTGCTCTTTGGGGCAGCATAAACTGCCACAGGTTTAGGGGCAGCGTCCCCTCCTGAGTGCTTTTCAGCCCACCACTCTGGGTGGAAGCTTGGCAGGAAGGGAGCTAAGGTACGTGCAGCTGAGAGAAGCTGGGGAATCTTGTGCTGTACGACGTGAGGAATCCATGCTCTGATGCACAGACTAGCGCGTAGCAATGCAAGCAAAGATTAAGAGCAATATAGCTGCAGGCACATTTGCTTTGTTCTCTCTCTATAACCAGATCACTTGTGACACCACGCGAGCCCTGGGAACGTTTCTTGCCCTCTGAAGAAGCCTACGGCAAAAGCCATTCCCTAGTCATAGCTGACAGGGAATCTAGTGGGGAAGCGAGAGCTCATTTTATGCTGTAAGAAGCTGCTCATACCCGTTCCAATGCTGACCACCACTCCCAGGCCCTTGCTTCCTCTTCGCATGATGATGGCAGCCAGGATCTTCCGCCCAAGCAGATTGTGCTGGATGCGAGCAGTGAGGGTGTTGAAGCGCTGGTGGCTCAGCATAGCCATCTGATCGTGCAGGGTACTGCCACTCACGGGGAGCTGGATCAGGGACACAAGATCAGGACTGTTACGAGATCATGAGCGGTTCACAAAGCGGCTCAAGAAGTAGCTAACCTGAAGCACAGCTATCCAAGCAGAAGGCAGGAACACAGAAAACATGAGCTACACGCGGCGCAATTTGGGGTTGGGTGCATGGACAGCATCGTGCCAAGGGGTGGGTGAAGTTCTTTTAGGCATTTCTGGGAAAAACCTGTCCAACGTTTTGAGTTCTGCTTTGAGCACATCACTAAGAGGCAGCAGCAAGCAAAACGGGCTGAGGAACGGCCTCCCGAGATTGCCAGGGGAAACCCCCGTCACAAAGGAACAAACCTCGTCTTGCTTGTTCCCAGAGACTCAGCCAAGGAAATCTGTTACTGGCTTTGGAGGAATTCCTCCTCTGGCTGCCTGTGACGAGACTGCACAGTCACTCCCATGGCAGACGGGCACTTGCCTCCTCTAGGACTGCTGACTGACAAATCTTCCCTGATGGCTTTTCTATTTAGAGCTACAGCTGCTGTGCTCAGCTGTGCAGCCTGGAACACAGCTTTTAAGAGATCACAAAACTCTAAGTGTGATTTTAAAGTGGCACAGGTTTGGGACAGCCATCCTGACACAGAGTTTCACTCTTATCTGATGCAGGAGGCTTTTTTGAGCCGACACACAATTTTTAGCGCAACATGAAGGAATTTGGAAGCAGGAAAGAAAAAGAGAGTCACAGAATTAAAAATGAGTGTGTTCCTGCTCCACCATGGGAACACATTTCAGTAGCTTGTGGAAGAATCTGATGATAATTTAGCCCTACAGCAGACGCCAGCAGGAGGGAAGAGTACGTCTGTGCCCTGAGGAAAGACCTAACCCACTTCAGGAAAACATCAGCTTATTTACACCTTCAGAGAACAAAGATCTCACAGCTGATCTTGAAGGCATTTTTGTGCTGCACTGAGAGGCGCAGGACGGGCAGGGCTACAAAAGCAGTCCCGGCTTTGGAGGAGGAGGAGGATTTACCTCAGTGATGTTCATCCCTTCCATGCGCTCAATTTTCTCTGTTTCCCCAATCAGGACTCGGAGCGCTGCATCAGCTGCCTCCTGCTTGCCCTGCTTTTTGTTGTGCGCAGTTACAGCCGGGAACCAACGGCCTCCAACCTTCGCCTGATAGACAAACCTACAAAGACAGCAGCGCACCTCTCTGAGAAACCAAGAAACATACGGACTTCAGCCTGTTTTTTAAATTGTCTCAGTGGAAAGAGAAGTGGAGATAGCCTGTTGTCATCTGGATACAAGGTTTGGCAGAGGCAGCAGCTCGGCTTGTTGCCATCTTGAACCACAACAGGAATTTTGCATTCTCTGCCCTTTCTCCAGGACAACAGCAACAGTGCAAAATTTCCTCCTGGACAGATCATAGAATCATCGAGGTTGGAAGGGACCTTTAAGATCATCAAGTCCAACCGTAAACCCAGCACCGACAAGTCCAGCACTAAACCATGTCCCTCAGCACCATGTCTGCCCAGCTTTTAAATACCTCCAGGGATGCTGCTCCCGTAGATGCAGCTACTCACTTGGGGTCATGGGGAGGTCCCGACTGGTCAATGAGTTTGAACTCCGCAGCAAACCCATTGGAGCGGGCATATTCCAGCAGGCCACTGACAGGATTGACGTTAAGGTATTTGATGAGCTCCCCAACACCCTTCGCTTTCACCACCTGGGATTCATCTGGAGTGGGGATCCATGGTCCACAGCTGTGCATGGACTGGTCACCATGGGGCTTCAGGACAGGCTAGAGCAGAGTTAGACAGGAGAAGCTGTTAAATACTGAGCAGCTGGTATCACCACAGGCCAAGAGCACTCAGCAAACCTCTGCTGGAGCCAGCACGTGACCTTGTGGGGTGAAATCCATTGGAATGGAAGTAATAGCGGAGGGGAACCCAAGCCAACACTTGGGTCTTATAAAGGAGCTCTTTGTACCTGTTCAGGCAAGGCATGGGGTACAGACTCTCCAGAAAGAATCTTCACAGCAACTTCTGCTGCCATTTGCTTTGCTCCCTTCTTGCTGTTTCCTACCACAGCAGGGAAAATTTGGTCACCCATTTTCACACAGTAGCTGAACCTGACAGGACATTATAGCATATGAAAAGTGTTAAGCATAGGTGTTTCATCTATTTATTATCCCTTTCTCCCAGTTCAAGTTAAATCCTTCTGGGTTATCTCCAATTTAAATCTACACCCCAAATACTCCCGGTAGAGCACTGCCAGGTAGGGTACAGGACTGGAACCTGCTCCTGGACTGGTAGAAGAAACAGCACCCTTTCTCTGACAAATGGCATTGGTTTTGGTCTCTTTCTGGACACAGATGTTTTGGAGGAGCCATGCCCAGACTTCCCAGATAAGAGGAGCACTCAGTGACAAGTCCAGGAATGCGGGTGGTGTGCTGAAGAGGAAGGATATTAAAGAAAGGGTTTCTGTCCTCCCCAAAGCTGACAACAATATGCCATACCTTGGATCGTGAGGTGGGCCTTCCTGAGACAGCAGCTGGAATTCAATTGTGTTCCCTGATTTCTGTCCGTACTCCATTAATATGCTGATAGGGTGCTTTCCAGGAAGCAGGTTGAGATGAGCTGGCGCAGATGACGGCTCTGGCTCTGGCTGCAAAGGCTACAGCAAGAAGATGGAGGAAACCAGTTTCAGACTAAACGCCGTCTGAGCAATCTCATAAGTAACAAAACCACAACTCACCAATTCTGGTTCAGCGTTGTCGGAGGGAAACGGCTCTTCACATTTAATTCCATCAGGTCTTCCAGTCTCTGCTTCATCCATCAGGACCTTCATAGCATTGGCTGCTGCCTCCTGTTTAGCAAGTTTTTTGCTCCCTGCTTCTGCTGGTGGGAATCGGCGCCCGTTAATCACTGCCTGGAACTTAAATCTTCGAAAGAGAAAACCAAAGAGGTAAATCGAGAGGCAAAAGTGTGGTCTTCTCAGAGGAAGGCTGCTCTTGGAATTCAAGTGAGAAGAAACACCTAGTTCCTGGCTGGGAGAGCAGACCCAGGCTGCCACGTGCAGAAGACAAAAATACCAAGGGTGCCCCAACAGCTCTGCATCTGGGCATTGTTTTATCGCATTTCCAGAGTTGTTCATGACAGAGGGGCAGTTCCAGACTTTGTTCCGAAGGAACAGAATTAATTGCCTTGTTCCACAAGCGCCAGAGACTTTTAATGGTTGTATGCAAAGAGCAGGTTGTGTCTCCTGCACCGGGATGAAGAAAGCTTAAAAGCAGCCTGCGCTGTTCCATCTGCACCTGGTCATTTGGGGTTACTCGTCCCGCTGGCATTTTCCCTGGCTATCCAGTGCATACACACCATCTCAGAGAGGTGCTGCCTCACGTAAACCTCTTGCCTTTGATGTTTCTGTCTCTCTCCTCCCTGTGAACTCTAAAATGTCTTCTCTTCTGATCTCCAGCCCTATACAGGGGAAACCTACTTCCAAGGAGAACAGGTCAAACCGGATCTGGAGAGGGGTTATGGGGCTCAATCCATTCAGATCCCTCCTTATATTAAAAAAAAAAAAAAAAAAGCCTGGGACTCCATCATTAGAAATTAGGCCAATTTTCCTGTCTAGCGGATCTATTGACGTATTCCAGTGTGGCACATATAGCACTTTTCACCGTCTCGCTGGTGCTCACGAACAGCCGTGATTTAGCACGGGGAAGCAGAACTCCAGAGACTGACTACGCAAACGTGCGACATGCTCTGCTCACACAGGCCGCTCTGCTTTGCTACACCACAGAAACATCTAGAGTGTGTTCACCTCATCTAACCCAAGACATCTGCACCCAAGCATTTTGTGCTGTGCTCCCTTTATAACACTGCCAGGGTGAAGGCATCTTGAGAGGTCGCTTAGAAATACCAGTTTCCCCATATACGATCAAATTGAAAGCCAAGTCATAAAATCAGACAGCACCTGGCTGAAGAGAGGATTCCCACCTTTGCTGCTCAGAATGAGGTGCACAGTTGCCAAAAATGGGCTACTTGGGATTAAATTTTAGCTTTGTTCTGTTTTGTTGTTTGGGTTTGTTTGTTTGGTTGGTTTTTTTATAAGCTGCTGCAAGGAATCAACTAGCCTAATCCTTCTGAAATGAGGTAAACATGAATAAGCAGCCCTTCAGGGCAAAGCTGAGCGAGTGAAGTTAGCTGAAGTCAGATCATTTTAAGCAAAAAGACAGCTCAGGAGGGGGAGGAAATTTTCTTACCGTGGCTCATGAGAGGGTCCACTCTGCTCCAGCATGGCAAACTCACAGTGCTGGTACGTGTACTGGGAATATTCGGTAAGGCCACTCACTGGGTTCTTCTCCTGACAAGCCATCAGTTTCTCTACAGGCGTACAAGGGAAAGCAGTTTCAAACTGGGCAGCGTAACTGGGGGAAGGCTGGGAATTCATGATGGATTCTGACTCATCAGGCTGCTTGTTGATAGTGTTCAGATTATCTGGGATGTCATCTGTGGCCCACTTGCCATTTTCAGAGTTATCGTAATTACTTAAACTGGAGAACTCGGGCTTAGTGTCTTCAGGCAGGGCCAATTCTGTGTCACTGGCATCGTTCTGATCAGCCTGGCCTGGAGCCTGCTGTCCGTTTTCTACACTTTCTTCTTCCAATGTTGTCACCGCTGGTGAAGCTACAGTCATTTCCTGGGGACATGGAGGAACAGAGGAAGGTGGAAAACTTGATTCAGGTGTGGGATCCGTCGTCTGCGCTACCATGCTGGCCTTCAGCCTCATCTGCATCCGCTCGCGTTTCCTGTCTGTCAGGGACCACCGTGGGGGGCTTGTGTTCTGCTTGTGGACATCTCCCAGCTTTTCCAGAGCGCTGAGAAAGGCATTAACATCCTTGGCCCTCGAAAACCCAATGTTTTTGGCAAGGTTGAGCGCCGTCGTTTCTGCTACACTGAACAAGTAGTTGCAGATTTTGTCCTTAGTCTCAGCCATCATGGGATCAGCGTCTCCTGAGCCAACCACGCTCCTGTCTCCTCTGCTCTCACAAGCTGGATCTGTGCGACCACAGCTGTGGTCAGCGGGGCTTCTTTCTCTCCTTGCGCTTGGGCTGGCAATCCTCCACAGCGGCGGCGTCTCTCCACCTTTGTCCAACTTGCCCTCTTTGAAGAGTTTATACAAAACACGGTTGACCTCTTTCTTTTGAGTTTTAAGTTTACGTACAAGATCATGAACGGTACAAGTCTTCCCCTCCCCCAGCTGCCTAAAAATAGTCAGAATTTCTTGTTCACAGTCTTGTCCAGCAAGAGACAGTCTCTGGAAATTCAGCCTGATGGCATCAGAATCTCTCTCCGTGTTCTCCTGACGACAGTACTGAGGAGGGCAATAATGTGGCGAAGTTTCTACCCACGGACACTTGCGGGAGAACCTATGCCATCCTGCCCTGCTGCAGGTGGGTTGCCATCTCCCTGCAGGAGCCGGCACTGCAGCTCGCACGCCTCTGATGTGTGACTCGTCGTATGATCCCTGTCCCTGAAGCAAACAGACTTCAGTGTCCTGCTCTGTTAGGAACTGCTGGTGTAAAAAGGTTTCCTGATTAGTTTCTTGTGGGGTATGGGGGCGACTAAAAAAACCTTGATTACTGCGGGGGTAGTTACGTCTTGACCGGGTAAGATACGAGCCTCTGCCTCGACCAGTGCCTCTGTTCATAGCGCACTGCTGGGACACACGTGTGAATCAGGTCGCTTGCGCGCCAGAAGGGGACCTGCAATTCACACTCTGCCGTCCTGAAAAGGCACCTGCTAGGAGGAAAAAACCACAATTCAGAACCTATTTACGCAACTACAGCATTCCAGAAATGCAGTTTAAACAGCTTCCCTGATACCAAGGCATTTCAAGCATCTTCACCATGTGAAGCTTTCTGAGTCTAAATTATTAATGCAAACACAAATAGCAAACTCTATGTCTGCCCAGCAGTTAGGAATCGCAAAGTTAACAACAAGAAACAGCTTTAATAAGAGCGACCCTCTGTTCCCATTGGACTGAATTTCAAGCCAGCTGCACAGGGGCGGTTTGTCTTTTCACAACACCGTCTGTTGGAGGCTCACCCTGCGCTTCCGAAACACAAGCAAGTTTTAATCCTCTGCCCTGAGGGAGAGAAGAATCTCAAGACCTGCTTTGGAATTGGAAAAACAGGGGCATCAAGGAGGTGAAGCAGCTCCCATGGTCACACAGGACAGAGCTGCAACAGTTCTCAAACTCATGGACAAAAGAAGTCTGAAACCCCAAATGTCCTTTGCTTCCTGGCCATTACGTGACCTGCAGATGTAAAGCAGCACACCACAGGGGAAGTGAAGCGGTAACAGGCAGAGAAATCGGATAGGTGTGCAGCTGGCAATTGTATGAAGAGTCTTTTGGGACCGTAGCCCAAATTTCACTCATATCACGGAAAGTTGTGCTACCGCCCTCAGGTACAGGACCTGAGTCTAAGCTTTAAATACGTTTTTGAAGAATAAGTAACTCAGCACAGGCTATATTCCAGTTCTTTGACAACAGCTGGTTGTAAAACCGAGTGGATGAAAACATGCAACTGATACCTGCTGCTACGTCCCCGACCTACCTTCCTCCCGGTGACCTCTTTAAGGCACCCATCTTCATAAAGATAGATTTTCCGATCTAAGCCGTATCTTTCTAAGGCTCCTTATCTGCATCAAACACGCCTCAAGGCCAATTTAAATATCCTTTTCATTAAAGAAGTTCATTAGCAGCCTCCAACTGCACCCGTGACTTATTTTACCAACTCTGATAAACACAGACTCCGCGTGCGGCGCTGGGGTGCTCAGTGCAGCGGGGGCGGTGTCCCACTGTCCCCCCGCTCGGTGAGCTCGTTTTCGAAGCGACCCTTGAGCCAAAGGCAGGACAGAAACCCCGGCGGGCAGGAAGAGTGGTTTTTAGAAAACGCTCTTACCTCAGCCTCGTCCATACGCCACATTCCCTCACTTTGTGAGAAAACGCATAGAAAAAAAAGACACCCCGACCCGCAGAACGTCTCCCGGGGAGGGCGGGCGGCGCCGGGCGGGCTGCGGGTAACCGGTCACCCCGGCAAGATGGCTGCGGGCTCCCTTTCGGTTTCGGTTCCCGTCCCCACGGCGGCCGCCCCGCCCCGCCGGCAGGGAGGGGAGGGGAGGCGGCCGCAGGGGTTCGGGCTGGCCCGAGCACGCTCGGCCCTGCCGGCGCTCAGAGCCCCGAGCGTCCGTCCCAGCGGCGGCCACGGCCGGGCCGGGACAGCAAAGCCCGGAGGGGAGCTCCTTCCCCCCGTACCGGCGGGGATTTACAGCCGCGGCCAGCCAGGAGCTGTCGCTGGGACGGGACGCGGGTCCGTACGGGAGGGGCGGCTGCTCTCCCGGTTGGGCCAGGGGCTGCGGGAACGGCGGGCACCTGGAACTACCCCTCGGGCAGGAGACCCCAACGCCCGGCGCCGACCCGCGCCCGCCTTACACCCCTTCCCCGAGCAGAACCGCGACGGGCCGGCGCAGCCACCCCGCGCCCGCGGCGGGAGACGACGGGGTCGCTCGCAGCGCGGAGCCCCGAAAACCCCGAGGTCCGGGACGCGATCGCGCCGCCTCCCCGGGGCTCCCCGCGCTGGAGGCCCAACCGCGGCGCGGCCTACGCCTAGCGCCTCCCCATCCCGCCAGGCCCGGC
>VYZM01000094.1:21495-32390 GCA_013398915.1 Dromas ardeola | reverse complement strand
GGTGCCGCCGCCCCCCCCGGGGGCTTGCCCGTGCCCCGTGGGGCTCCCCCCTCCTCCATTGCCCCGCCGTGTTCCCCGCAGGGCTCCATTCTCCTCCATTGCTCCCCCCCCCTAATGGGGCTGCCCNCTCCCCTGTCCCCTGGGGAACCCCCGTGCTCCCCCTTTTCCCTGGTGGGGCTGCCCCTTCCTCTGTGGGCTCCCCATTTCCTGTGGGACTCCCCTCACCCCCATTTTAATACATGTTTTTTAATGTCAGAGCTATCCTTCCAGTCGAGGCCCGAGTCATGTTTCTGCCCCCCGACCCATCTTCCAGGAAGATGGAGACGTTCCCTTCCCTGATCCCAAACCAGGCACAGCCTCCAGTCCCGGTGGATCCTCCCTTTCCCGGGCAAAACCCCTCATAATCGTGTGAGTTCGAGAACTACCGTCAGAGAACAGATTGTTCCTGTCTGCTGCTTTGCCGCGTGCGTGTAAATAGTTGTGTGTCATTTACCATCTGGCAGAGAGCTCCGAGCACTGAGGTGATGGCGCTGGGTGCCAGGGGAGAGGCGGGAGGTGTACCGGCACCGTGCCTGGTTCCCACGGCTCGGGGCAACTGGCAAGCGATAGTCACATCTAGGACCACCAGGCTGGGGGCTCCCAGCCCCTCTTCTGCCAGGGGGGTGGATATGGAGGGGAGCCAGGAGGGATGGTCACAGGCTCCTGGTGCATTTTAAGCGGCCATCTGCCTACACTTGCCCACGAATGAGCAAAACACACAAGGACGAGCTCCTCGGAGGACCCTGGTCCCCACCAGCAGCTCTGCCTGTCCCAAAGGTTGCGTGTGCCTTGGGGTGGGGACCCTGCACCCACCGTGGCTGCTTCCCCGCAGCTTTGTGAAGGCATTTCAGTGAGCCTGGAGTCGCCGCAGGCAGGCAGAGACACTGAGGCAGGCTCCAGAATTGCTGGGCTCAGCTGCTTCTCACATTCGGTGACCGTTTTTTGAAGCTGAGGTTGAGGCTTGTTCAGAGTTTGTTGGGTTTTTTTCAGATGATTTCCAGATTCAGAGATTTGGGGGCTTGTGTTTCCCAGTTTGGTGCTGTTGTGAGGGGTTTTTTTTGCTGTAATGGGGAGACTCATTTTCTAAAAAAGGCCCCTTCCACCAACTGAAATTGTCACATCTTTATTCCTAGGAGGATTTGTGTGCACAACCCCCCCCGACTGGTATGAGGCTCACGGCAGAACTGCAAACACCAGGGGTCAGGTACTACCAGTCCCCAAAAGCAGCATCTCCCACCCCCTCTGCTAAAGCAGGAATGACTCTGCAGCACGCGGAGCACACGGCGATCGACTCCTCAATATGTTCTTTTATTATTTCCCCCCCCCTTTTTAATTGCTTGTGATCGCTCTAAAGGTTTAACCCAGCCTCGGTGAGTGTGATTCATCTTGGCTGCCATTAAGGCAGAACGGGAAGGTCACAGCACTGCTCTCCACCGCGTCGATGTGATATACCCTGCCCATGAAAGAATCTATAGCTGGTGTTATGGGGCCATATATCCTCTTGAATTGCAACACCCTAAACGCGACAAATAGCCACTTAATCGATACGAGTTCATTCTCCGTTCTCCTTCTCTATGGAAAATGGGGCAGGCTCCCAAACTGTTTCCATAGGAACGGGCTGGGAGACTGGGAGAAGCGCCGGCTGCCGAAGGCCCGGCGTTAACGCAGCCACAGCGTCTGGCAGAAGCTCCAGTGGCCTCCTGACATCGCGGACACGTAAAGCCGACTCAATTTGTGCCGGAGATAAGGAGCTGCTGGCTGATAACCGGCTTACATGCGGCTACCTGCATTATCCCTGCAGATTTTGGTGGAGGATGGAGAGGGCTCCTTTGCTCGCCCGCCACCAGCATCCCGGGATGATGGGGTTCATCCTGCCCCCCTGGGGGCTCCCCAAAACCCACGGCTTCCCCGTGGCTGAGCAAAGGCTTCCCCGCGTGATGGCAGCATTTGCTAAATCTCCAGTGCCAGCTGGAGATGCCTCAGGTGTCTGCTTTGTTTTGCTTCCCTCTTATGAAATGAAATGAGAAGAAATAAATTGTAGCACAGCTCCCCCGCCCGACTTTCTGTTCAAATGCCAGTTCTCAGCTAAGGCTATTGTTCCACAGTTTCATTTTAAACTGCTTTATTAGACGCTCTAAAATATCACTTCCTCGCTCTTGAAGGCAGCCTGTTCCTATAACAGAGATAAAAGCTGATGGCTTGATTGCGAAGGGGACATTTTGTTACTCTCCTAAATCAGCTGACTGCATTTTTTAATTAAAGGCAGCCCTGGGAGGGGTGGTGTATTATTAGCCTTGCCGGTGCCTGCTCCCCACCACCCCAGGGGCAAGCTCTGCTTTCGTGCTGCCGAGGCAAGAGGTTCAATTAGGTTCTGGCCTTCTCGCAGAAGCGCCCGTCGAGCGCTCCGGGCTCCTTGGACGTGGAGCGAGGAATTGGGCTGACTCAGTTCCCACCTCCTCCCAAACATTGCTCTTTCTTGTGTCTGACCATGCGGCTGGGAACCGGCGTGGAAAATCTCCATAACTCCAGTGCCTTAGGTTCCCCTTGGAGGGGAAAAAAATACTTTATTTCCTTCCAATAGATTTTTATTGTAGCTATAAGCACAGTGCAGATAATGCATGGGAGATGCTGCCCTGTCCTGAGCCTGGGGCTTTGGTCTGGGCACCACAGAAAGGTGCCGGTTCCCAGAAGGTGGGTTTTTTTCACCCGCTTTGCCCCCTCCTGCTCCCGAGGAACTGGTTCCTGGCTGGGGAAGCACCAGAGCTATCCAGGGCGTCGCACAAGCTTTTTCTCTTGAGGCTCCTCACTGCTCAGCAAAAGAGCAAACCTGAGCTTTGATCTAGCCCCAGCAGCTGCCGTGTCTGTGCTCCCAAGACATCAGCAACGATTACTCATCTCAGGCGCTCCTGGTGCAGAGCGGAAGGGACCCTTCCACATCTCCTGGCACCTCTGTCCACACGATGCTTATCCCCCTGGGGCGTCAGTGTGCTCCGGGGACGTGCTCCCGCGGCCTTCGTCCTTGGCTCTGAGCCGCCGTGGAGCCCGGCAGGGAAAGGCAGGTGGGGCTGGCACAGCCGCGGCAGGCGAAGGAGCCGGCACGGTGACTCCCACGGCAGCTGCAGCGGTGGGAAGCAGCACGGTTTTATTCCCGGCTGTTACAAAAGGTACCCTTGAAAAATAGACAGGAGAAGGCAGACTGCAGCGCAGCCACCCGCATGGCAGGGGATGCCACATGAGCACAGCCTTCACCTTCAGCTCTTGGATGCTCATGGGCTCATTTCTTGTGTTTTTACAGCCATCTCAGCATCTGCTTGGCGAGTGGGGGGTCTCTTCCAGCCTGCTGCTGTGATGGCAAGGGACTCTTCCAGCTCGGAGAGGGGCTACGGGAAGACCGTCCGCTCCCACCGCGACAACGCGCTTCATGACACTGGCATCTCTCCTCGGCATGGCTCCAGCCTGGTCAGTCTCCCCCTCATCGAGCTGTCATCTCTTGGGTGATGGCCAAAGCGTTGCTGCAGGGCGTCAGACGGGAACCCCAGACAGACCTCGAGCTGCCCGGCACCTCTCAGAGCTTGTTCTTGGAGGGGGACCAGCGAGGAGATGGGGATTACTGTCTCTGCTCTGAATTAGTGCACCTGATGCGGTGGTTCCCAGAGAATGAATCAGTTAAATTAATGAATCCTCCCTAATGCCAGAATTCAAGGAGCTTCCTAATACATGTCAGTTGACATGGCATTAATACTCTCTCTTCTGTGACCTTTACATCACCATCTAAGTCCAGGTTCCCCTTTTTGCTCTTTACTATTCCCTTTCATATTTAATGTTAAATAATCTGATTTATCTGCAAGAGAGCTTTATCCTGCGCTCAGACAAATCAAAAGGATTTCACAATCCCTCCCGGGGGCTGAGCCACGGGTGGGAAAAGCGTCAGCCTGAGGGTAAAAAGCGTCCCCAGGCAGAGCTCTGCGCTGCTGCTCCCCTGCTGCTCGTCACCGTGCCAGCGTCCGATATTCACCTGCGGCGCTCGCGGTTCTTGCCGCGGGGCTCCCTGCTGATCCCAACATTTTCTTCAAGGTCAGCGCTCGGCAAACCCGGGGGGCTGCCTGGGGCGGGCAGCCGCTGCTCTCCGCTCCTCCGGATTTATGTGCTATTGAGCACAGAGAGGCTCTAATGGACTGTCTCGCAAGGAAAGCCTGGCACAGCCCAGTCTCCGAAGGGCTTCCTCGCGTGTAGGACTCCTCTGTGCCTCCCACGGGATCCTATTATACCTCCTTCGCCGCTTTTTCTTTATTCGCTGCGGATTATTTTTTTCACGCAGCACAAACCGACTGCCAGAGCCAGCGACACGCACTGATGGAGAGGCAGGAGGGCGGCTGGAGGGAGTGATGGATGGCACAGGAGCTGCCGGTTGCAGATCTCAGGGACATGTACAGCACTTTAATTGGTCGGCCTGCACAGATTTCCTCACAAACAGCATTTTTTAATCTAAAAGAAAGCAAGAAACTGGAACGTGTCTTGCTTCTTTCATGACTTCCCTGGAGGCAGCAGCAGCACATTAAGGAAAAGGAGAAGGAGGAGGAAAAAATAGTCAGAAGCACCAGGTGGCTGAATATCTTGCAGCCTAATTGATTCCACTTTAATTAGTACAAAACCTGTTGCTCTCAACCAACTTTCAGTGCCAGCTTTGGAGCAAGCAGCACCCTCCCTGTCCCCGCACCAGCACGGCTCGGCGTGGCGGGAGGAGGAGAGGAGCCGCAGGGAATGGTGCGGGGTTGACGGTGCCTCTTCCGTACATGGGAACTGGGGTCACCTCCAGCTCCAACGACTCTTCCAGGCAGCGAGAGCAGGAAGGAGGAGACCCGTCCGTGTCAGCGCCTGTCGCACACTGAGCCACGGCGAGGGGCTTGGATGGGACCATCCAGAGTAACTGAGACTTCACAGGGATTTCTGTGCCTGTGCCTGTGTCTGGCCTCACCTGGGAACTGCTCACCAGTTCTCACCCAGATCCGGTTATTTTTCAAATAGAAAAGAGCTCAACTTCATTTTCAGTGAAGTTACTTCTCAGCTTTTTGCCTCCTGACTTTCAAACCCTCACGTGGGTTTGAAACCAGACTCTGCGTTGGCAAGGGCTGCTCTGGGTTAGCTGGTGACTTTGCCAAGCACATCCAAACTGACCCCGTGCAGCGCCCGGCCACATCTCTAGCACTTCTGGAAATGCCACCTTATGGTTTTAATTCTTCGGACCTGCGCAAGGGTTTCCCCTGGCGTGGGGTGGCTGTGGGGGCTCTCCTGTCACCCAGCAGCTTCTCCCCAGCAGATGCAGGAGTCGGACCCCGCTCCTGGCCCTGGGTCTCCAGTTCTGTTGAAATATCGTTGTGGACGAGGTGACAACTTGTCTGCAGGTTTTGCAGCAAAGCCCCTGCCACCAGCCGGCTCGCGAGGGTTGCTTTTGCTCCAGCACAGCAGCTGCTCCCCAGCAGGAAACCCAGAAACCCCTGTTTAGGTAGAAGAGTGTCATTTACCATCGCATTTTACATCCGATCCCTGCTGAGAAACCCTCTTTCTGTGCGAGCACCAGGCCAGCAGGCCCCGGGAAACGGAGATGGCTTCTTCCATCCCCATAACCACGCGAAGGGACACAAATGCCATTAACCCGAGCCTGGCATCTTTCCGTGCAGATGCATCCTCCGTGGATGCTCATGGGAGTTGCAGGCATGTCTGGAAGAGAAGAGGAAGCTGATGTGCAAACGCCGTGGCCTGAGCAGGAAGCTCAGGAGCTAAAATACACCGTGCCAGCCCTTGCACACAGTCCCAGCCCCCCGTTTCCCCCCTGGGCGGAGGGATCAAGCAGAAGTGGCACCGTCACGGGCTCTAGCAACTAACGAATCCCAGCAGTACTGCCCTGGAGCAGGAGCTGGAGCATCCCTCTCTGGGCTCTTGAGGGCTCAGGAGCAGTTTTTGTGTTGCCAAGCTGTTTGGCTGATGTTGCACAGACCTCTCCGAAGGCGCTATCTGGCCTGCAGACCTCACACCGCCGCGCGGATAATTAGCAGTAACAAACGACCCCGTCGGTGCCTGGAATCCCAAGGCTGGGGTGATGAATTAGCAGCTGAGCAGCTGCGATTTTACCTTGGAAAAGGAGCCCATCCAAGATTGAAATAACTGCAGGACAGGCTCCCAGCTCTTTTTATTTCTGCAGGAGGGTGTTGGCAGGACGTTTTTCTGCCTGGGCTTGGGAGTCGCGGACCAGATCCGGATTGCCCAGCTGGAAGCAGTGGCTGCCCCTCACTCACCGCCTGCCCCATCCCCTCAGGAGCTGAAGCTGCTCCGCAGGGAGAGAGGCTTGCAGCTCAGGAGCCGGGGAAATGCCGTCATGCAGAAGCTGTCACTCAGCGCTGGAGCCGTTTTTCTGCCTGCGTGCAAACGCAGAGCCTGGTCCAAAGACCCCGGTCCCCCCCTGCCTCCCATGTCCCCAGGAGCTGCCTCCCACATCCTGCCTGCTCCCAGCGGGCAGGTGCCGATTCAAACCCATCCAAACCCCTGCCTTGCGGAGCCATTTACTGGTGGTTTTCCCCTCCCTCGTGGAAGGCCAGCAGTTCCCCACTGTTTACAGAAAGCTCTATCTGTAAGGAGCTGTTGAGCAAAACAATAGCTTTATTTTTTGGTTTGGTTTTTCCTCTTTTCCTCCAAAGTGCACTTCCCCTCACGTCACCACGCAGCCCGGAGCTACCGTGGGCACGTCGTGCTGGGGTGGATGAAGGTGCCTAAACCCTCACACCGACAGCAGCATCCTCCCTCTTTCCTTCCCTCCTCGGGCTGGGAAAGCCAAGGGCAAACGGCCGCAGGGAGGCAGAGATCCGCATTAGGGACATGATTCTCTTTCTCCTTGGAGAAGCCTTAATCCCAAGCCATTAATAAAAACAGATTTCATGCTGCACGCAAAGATTAAACGAATTTTGCCTTGTCTCTGTGGGCAGTATCAGAAATACAGCTGCCTTCGTACATTAGGGCTCTGCTGCACCAAGCCACTAATACTGGAAACGAAGCTCGAGGGTTTTAATCACCTATCAAAGAGTCCCCCAGATTGTTGGAGGTATTTTTAGGATTTACAGGTATTAGCTCAAAGAAAAAAAAGAGCCCAATTTATCGATTCATGGTGATTCAACTACTGCACATCACCCCCTCCTCCTCCGCTGGACCCACAGCACCCATAGCCGGGTTAGCCGGGGTCGGTTGTGCCTGTTGGTACCTTCCTGCCCCGCGTTTGGGGATGAATTTTGGGGCAGCTGGTCCCTCGGGCTGCTGCCTTGGTGCCTGCTCGCAGACAGAGTGAGCCAAAGCTCGCGGCGCAGTGTTGCCAGGCTCTGAGCAAGGCTTTTGACTCGTCGCCTGGGTTTAGTGGCGCTCGGTGGGAAAGGCTCCAGTTTCCCCTTCTCTCTACCAAAACATTCCCTCCGGGAAAGTTGTTTTTGTGCCCTTTGCACCCCAGCCAGCTTTTATCCTCATTTCTTTAGAGGTGAGGGACGAACCGAGCCCTTAGCTGAGCTGGAGGGAGCAGCCCAGCTCTGATGTTCAGGGTGAGAGGGAGGGAAATCCTCGGGGACCCTCGGCGCAGAGCCAGAGGAAAGACCATGAGCCATGCCATCAAGCTCCTCCGCTCTTCCCTTGAGCACAGGACCCCTGACCCCCTTCAAAAAAGCTTCAAAAAAGCCCTTTTGGGAGCAGGTGGTGGGAAGACACCTCACTGCTCACGGAAAGCAAAGCAGCTGCCCAGGAGCCGGGGAATCCCAAGGGGCAGCAATTAGAGCACGTGGTTTTACGAAGCACCCAGCAGCTCCTGGCACAGGGGCTCCGGAGTTGCTCCCCTAGCCCCAGCATCCCCCCTGACCCTCGCCGGGGTCTCCCCAAAGCGCAGAGATGGACCCCAGGAGGCACAAAGCTGCTTCCCAGGGGGGCATGGGAGAGCTCAGCACCACCGGGGGAACCACCGCACCCAACACAGCCCTGACGGCACCAGGTTTTCCGACGGCCAGGTGTAACCATGGCAAAAATGCCTCCAACATCGCTCCACAGCCGGACCCCAGGCCCGGCGGCAGGAAGAAGAGAGCTCCCAAGACCAGCAGAACAGAGGGCTCTGAAGCATTGATAGATGTACGTATATATCATATATTTGTGTGTGTAACTATACATAGATAGCTGCATACTTACACACCCGCACAGGTAAATATTTATAGATACTGACCTCTTCAGATTAAAGTCCAAGGCACTTTTTACAGTGAACAGGTTAAAGCCGTAGTTTAAAACATGCCTGTTTCTGGGTACAGCTCGGGTTTATGGCAATGCTGTGGGGACGGGCCAGTCCCCGCTCCCTTCCCCAGCCCAGAGACCCCGCCGCCATCGGAGCAGAGGGAGGGATGTAAGCCTGGGGCCACATCCTGACCACAGGGATGTGCAAGCGGCTCCTGCTGGGAGGTGTCTGGGATGGTCGGGGCATCTGAGACCTCAGCCGGGGGAAGAATACTTTGGGCAGAAGAAAGAGCAGAGCTGGGTGCGCGTCTCACAGTGCCCGGAGCACCAGAGCCCCCAGCTGGGAGCAGCCACCGGGCAGGCAGTGCCGGAGCCCTGCCCGATGTCCCACAGGGCTCTGAGGTGGCTCATTCCACAGGGAGATAACTAATCCCACAGAGCAGCTTTTCCTCTCCCCTGCAAAAGCCCCTCTCCACCACCCCAAGCCCTCTGGGTGCCTTTGGGGAGGGAGCTCGGAGCTGGGCGAGGAGAAGCTGGGACCAGCACAGAGCCCTGGAGCAGCATCTTCCCCTTCTCGAACTGCCGAGGAATCACCTTTTCCCCCCGGCAAACCTACCTGGTGGCCATCGCACAGGGTCCGAAGCCGGGCAGGAGAAGCCTAAGGGAGAGCGGTGCGGCAGGGTGGGGGGCAAGCACCCCAGAAATGCCCAGGTGCCCCCAGACCCAGCTGGCAGCAGGGGGGGGCTCAGCCCTGCCCTCCCGAGGGGAACCAGCCCCTCTCCTCTGGCAGAGCTATAAACCCCCGAGCTGGTCCCCAGTGAGGGGCAGCTGCCCCCAACAGCTGCCCCACAAGTGGGGGCAAATGCGTGAGGCAGGAACAGCCCCAGCCGGGCAATGCCATGCAGCCACCTTCTGCCAGCTGGGATCTACGGGGGTATTTCAGGTCTAGGGGCCAGCCAGGAGCCACCGGAGCTCATGGCAGCTGGGACCTGACCCTACTGGTGTTAACTGGCCTGGGAGGGTCAGGCCAGTGCAGCCGCCATGGTAATAACAGTGATAACGATGACAGCATGGCAGTGACAGCAATTCTGATGGGGAAGAACCGGTGCAAGGGCTTTTAGGCTTTCTCTGGAGAATAGCAGCAGGAATTGGTCCCGTAGGCGCTGCTCGTTCCTGGCTGTGTGGGAACGCTGGCCAGGAAGGAGCATCGGGGCTGCAAAAGAACATTTTAAGACTTCTTTGCCCACAAATCTTGATCCAGTGGGGGTCAGGTCCAGCGGCTCAGGGGCTGGAGGGAAGGAAGAGATGGTCTCTGAGGCTCAAGGGGCGCATCAGCTGCAAGGCTGGGAGGGAGCAGTCCCTGCAAACTCATCGCATTTCTCTTTCACACTCAGGGCTTCGTACTCCATCGCAGCCTGAGGTTGAAGGGAGCAAAAGCCACGGCTCCCCAGGGCAGAGGGTGAAGCCTGAACTGGACCCATCCCGGGCACAGTGGCTGTGTTCCCTCAGGGCAATTCCCCTGGGAGAGCGGGATCGCTCCCAGGAACGCAGCCCCTGCCTGCGGCAGCACAGGTCACCGTGGCAGGGCTGCCCTTACCCCCAGCCCAGAAAGGAGGTGTTGACCTGAGAAGAAGCAGCGAGCACGCTGCTTCTGCCGCCTCCTGAGCAAACCCCGCACAGCTCCACGCCAGGGAGCCGGAGCAGGTGGGAGCCATCCTGCAGGTTCCCAGGCCAAACACGGAGCCCGGTGTTCCGGCAGCCGGCGCGGCACAGACCGGCATTGCCGGGGAGGAGGACGTTTGCACCCTCATCCTTCCCTAGGCACAAGGAATTCCCTAGTTCACGGCCTGCCTGGATCCTGCCTCTGCTGCGCCCAAATGTGCCAAAAGCCCGGCCAGAGGAGGGCAGCACACCCCGCACCACTTCTTCCATGAAAACCTCCATCCTGGGGAAAAGGGGGAATTTTGGCTCTTGCACAGCTTGTGCCAGGGGAGCTGAGTCCCTCCTCCAGCTGGAGGGGGGGGATGAATGGCTTTCCAGAAACTGCTGAGATCCCANAGACCTTTCCCTAGGGAGAAGCAGAGCTGAGGTGCCACCAGGCTCTGCGGATCCGGACCTGCTTCCAGGTAACGGGAATGAATAGCTGGGGGGTAAAGGAGAAGGGCTGTGGGGACACTCTCTGGCTGGGGTCCCGTGCCCCTCCTCTGCCACCCCTGGCCTCCAGCCTCATCGGGAGCAGCGACTGTACTCAGAAACAGACATTTTTTGGCAGCAGGCTGGCGTTGCTGCCTGCTGACAACCGGGTTGGGTACAAAACCATAATTGAAAGTTACAATAACCTTTATAATATAGCAATATATTTCATAGTTAAAATAAACTATTATGCTTTCCCCTATTGTTAAAAAAGAAGCGAGCAGTACAGAGGCAAGATGCAAACCCAGGTCAAAGCTCCTTAAGTCTGGACAGAAACGTCTGTGAGTTTGCAGAGAGGACGTGGGATTTTTCTGGCATTTCTAGGCCGTTTCCTCGCAGGCAGCGCAGGGAGGAGGTTTGTGGAGCAAAAAAAAAAAACCACCCGAGGCTGTGCCGAAAGTGAGACGGGCTGTGGC
>VYZM01000094.1:9451-21490 GCA_013398915.1 Dromas ardeola | reverse complement strand
GGGTGGGGTGGGTGGGGTCGGGGGGGGGGGGCTTCGGGGTTCAGCCCCGTTGGCGCGGTGGGGTTGGATGCTTCCTGGCTGCAGGAGGTTGGCATCTCTTTGGGATTATAACTCTGCATCGCAGGTTTGTTCTTGTGCTTGTCCTCCACCTCGGTCGCTGGTCCCAGCTCTTCTGTCCAACTTGTTCCAATAGCCTTTGTGGCCACAGGCTCCAAAATTACGTTCTCAGGTGCGCAGGCAGCACCGGCCAGGAAGCATTTACCGGAGCCATTTACCAGAGACCTGCCAGCCGCTGCTGGGGAGGGAAGCTCCAGGTCAACCTACCATGTTGCCCTGGGCATGAGCCAGGGGCTGCTGCCTGCGCCAAGGCTGCTCAACTGCCGGGGACTGAGAGCTGCGCGCAGGGAGCAGGGCAGCGGCTCCAGGTGGGCACCCCCAGGCCCAGACCCCCCTGGCACCAGGGGACACCATGGGTTGGACCGTGCTGGGGCGCTGGGGGCTCCCCCCATGCCTGTCCTCACCCTGGCATCAGGGCGGCTCCCCAGTCCCCGCAGTGGGGCTGGGCGGGGGGTTAGTCCCGGTGCTGGCCTCAGTGGGGTCCGGTGAGCCCGGTGGGTCAGAGTCACCGCCACCCGTGTTGAAGCACTGGCAGGGGTGCAATATGGGAGTGCAGGGGGTGGGGTGTGGGGAGCAGGGTGGGGACTGCAGGGTGCGTGGGATGCAGGGTGTGGGATAAAGGGTGACTAGGATGCAGGGTGTGGGGTGCAGAGGTCCGTGGGCTGCGGGGTGTGGGATGGGGGTGGAGGGGTGCACGGGATACAGGGTGTGGGATGGGGGTGTGCGGGAGGGGGGTGAAGGGATGCAGGGTGTGGAATGAGGGGTGCGCAGGATGCAGGGTGTGGGATGGGGGTGCAGGGGTGCGCAGGATGCAGGCTGCAAGGCGCAGAGCGCAGGGTGCAGACCCAGGGTTGCAAGGTCTCAGGCAGAGAGGTGTCTGGGGTGCAGGTTGTGCAGGGAGGAGGGTGGGGGTGCAGGGTGCAGAGATGTCACCACGCAGCCCAGCTCATGTCAGCCCTGCTGACACTCCGCCAAAGCAGCAGCTCTGCCCCCAGAGAAGGATCTCCTGCAGCAGTTGCAATCCTGCAGCTCTCGCCACTTCACTCCCCTTCAGCACCTCGGGTCCCAGCGAGCTGACGGTGCCGGGTCTTGTCTTACTCCGTTTGATTTCCCAGACTTGATCATTAGCCCGTAAGAAGGTTCCTGCTGGCAATATTGATTCTCGAGCATCAATACTTCCTCCGGCTCTCTGATGCACTAGGATACATCTCTGCACCTCACCTCGTTCCTGCCCGAATCCTGGGAGAGGTGCAGGAGCGTTTTTCTCTGCTGGCTGCCTGCAGGCCAGTGGAGACGCTGCATTTCAGGCTCTTTCTCAGAATTTGCAACGTTTTCTCCATTGCCACACTGGAAACCTTCTTACAGAGCTGGGCAGAAGCTTCTCCTGCCGGGGAGGTGGGGCTGTGGGCACACAGGGGGCAGCAGCAGGGCTAAGAACAGATCTTGGGGGGCTGCCAAGGTGGCGAGGCTCTCCCAGCCATCCTGCCCACCCTGCAATTACACTAATGAAAGAACTTGGAAGAGGGGGAAGAGCGGCTCATTCCCAGAAGCACAGTATCTCCCACCAGCCGAGTACCAGGACGGGCTGGCAGGGATGGCCATGGGCCTCCTCTCCTCCCCGAATGCGAGGGGAACGGCCACGGCTTGCTCCCCCGCCACCGACAACCCCCTCTGCAGCACCGGGGGCTCATCCTGCCGCACTCCTGCTGTCTCCTCGCAGCCTTCCTCCTCCTCTTGCCACTGACTGGGGCTGCCAGGGAGGGGGGAGCACTCCTTACTAACTACTGCCTGTTTTCTATGTAACTTTAATTCCAGGGCACAAGGAATAAACCACCTACCACCGGCAGCAAGTGGAGTTTTGCACAGAAATTCCTCGGCATCGGGCTGATATGTCCCTGCCTACGTGCGCAAGAAATCCAGCATGATTTATGGAAGGGAAAGAGTTACAAAGGGGAAGATTACAGGCTGAGTATACCTGGAGTAACACAGTGACTTTGATTACAATTACTGACACTGCTGGGTGAGGTGTAATTAATATCGCGGAGTAATTACATGGTTACTTCATCTGCTTAAAAATATATAAGTAGCCTCTGCTGAGTTTTCATTGAAAGCAGCAAACACCAGCCCCAAAGCCGGAGCCCGAACACAACCCCGGGGCAGAATTGGGGAGGAAAAAGGGGGAAATGGTGAAAGCAGAACAGAAAATGACTGGTTCCAGAAGAAGCCAGGTGATGCCAAGGGTACCTCATGAAGCTGAATGCCAGAAAAAAAAAAACAAAAAACAAAGCATGAGGGGCTGTGCTTCGGCAGGCACAAGCGGCAGCTGCCGCCGAGCACCGTGCCGTTGCCGGATGGTGCTGCTGATCCCCACCAAACCCAGCAGAAGCGGCACAAAGGCGACGGGCTGGGTTTTAAACAGATGAAGCGCCAGCCCCCGCTACTACAGCACTTGCCAGCGAGCCCCTGCTCCACCCCGGTGGATTTGGTGCTGCCGGCCGGGCTCCAGCATGGCCGTTCCAGGTGCGAGCGGAAGTGGATGGCGCCGACGGTGTTTTTCATCTGAGGCTGCCACAAAGAGCCCATTGGCTTCCCGAAATGCTGGGTGGGGGGTTCCTGGGAGGGCGGCAATGTGAGCACCTGGAGACGCCCCCCGGCGCCCGGGCTGGCCTGCCAGCCCCATCATCGGCCATCGCCACATCGGCTGGGGGCCGCCCGGCCCCACATCCCCGCACGCTTTAGGCACTGCTTTCCTGGCTCCGGCATGTGTCTCCAGGCAGAATATGACACCGACAACCAGAAAGAAGAAGCGTCCTTTGTTCTGCCCAGGCAGAAAACACTCATGGCTCCGGAGAACACCCCCCCGGCAGGTTACGGACAGACACTGTCACCCACCCGGCAATGCGCGGGGGGGGGTTCATGTGGGTCCCGGTAAAGAGACGGGATGGAGCGTGGGCAGCGTTGGTCAAAGCCTGTGCAAGAAACCACCACGTTGGCATCTGCCTGGCGGTGCTTTGCGATGGTGAGAGGGGCAGGGGGCGAGGGGAGCGCCCCGGCCCCCGGCGGGGTCCACGCAGGGGAGGAAAACTCTCCCTCTGGTGTCTCCGTTGCTTCAGTGCTTCTGACTCGTTGTTTTGTTTTCAAATGTGAAGACCTGAGATTGAGCGTGGGTTTTTCCGTCCGCCACTGGACGCCGCGGCGCGGGCTCGCCCGAGGCGTCGCCTCCCGTCCCCTTCCTTCACCACGTGTTAGAGGCACCTGAACAGGGATGCGATTCCCGATACCAAGGCGTTGGCAAAGCTCCGAGCGTCGCTCGGCACTGCTGGTCCCACCGGCTCCAGCCGAAGGGTCCTGCGGCGGTTCGAGGACCAGAAGAAAGTCCATGGAGACCTCGGGACCTGCGCGGAAACGCTTCCCCTGTCCGTGGGGGGGACTGCGTTTTAGCAGCTGCTTGAGCTCGTGTAAGGGGTGGGGAAGGAGGTGGAGCTGACCCCGATGGGGCTCTCGGAGAGAGGCGTTTGGGGGGTGCCCACCGGCACACCGACCCCCCGCGCCTCCAGGACGGCGGCGAGCAGGCGCTGCTGCTGCTGGCGCAGCATGTCGGCCATCAGCAGGGGCAGGGAGTTGAAGCTGGCACTGAGCTGCTCCAGCTTGGACTCCAGGCTGCCGATCTGCTTCTCCAGGTCCTCGCTGCGGTCGTTGAGCTCGGTGATGAGGTCGTACATCACGTTCTGCATCTATTGGGGGGGGCAGGGGGACACAGAGGGGACAGCGGATGGGTTAGTGCCATGGTTGGGTTGGTGCCACCACCAACGCTGAGCACTTTAACCCCTTCCTGCAAGCAAACCCCCATCTCAGCCCGCTCCGGGAGCTCACAGGGCACCATGACCCAGCTCGGCTCGCCCCAGGACATGAAAATGAGGAAATCCTGCCTCCACGCGGGCAGCAGGGCAAGTTATGTCCCCTTAAAAAGGGGTGGATTGGCTTTTTTTGCCCTCAGTTAAATTAGACGTGAGTATTCAGCTAGCCTTAAGAAACCTACACTGAATTTCATTGTCAGCAAAGATTTTCATCTCTCACTTAATGCTGCAGTTTTATTTCAGTGGCCAAAACAGTCTACTGTATTTATTTTATGAATCCGGAATAGCTACGGGATAACTACTACTACTATTAGCATATGGCCAAATACCTGAGCTCATTCTGGATTGAGGCGTTTCAGCTTATTAAGAAATTTCACATCATGTGTTTGGAAACAAATTGTGTCTTCCTTTGTATTTCTGGGTAAGGGATTAAGGAAACCTAAAATTGTAGCTGTTTTTGTTTCATGTGATACAAAAATGAATTTGATCTTTCCATTGTCAGAGATGATTAAATGTTTTTGCTATATACTTTTATACATTATTTTCTTATCAAACTAGTTAACAAGTATTTTTATATGTTTGTAAGCAAATATGCTTTCACAGCATAACTTGTGTAATACCTTCCAAGTTATTATAATTTGTGTATCTGTAAAGATGAGTATTTAATTCTCACAGTTCACTTTTAACTGACAAAATCGGCCAGCCCCGTGCTGCCAAGCGACGGTACCCCTGGCTGCAGCTGCGTAAGGGGGTGCAGGGAGCAAAGACCCTTCCTGGCAGCCTGGTGCAGCCCCACCAACCCCTGCTTTGTGTCTGTGTTTCTCCTGCCGCCTCCCAAGGGCAGCCATCCCACGGCAGCTATTCCCAGCTGACGTCTACCGCGCAGAGCATCTCGTGGTCAGCCAGGTCCGCTTTAGTTTTCCCAGCTGAAGAGAAACACTTGGGCAGCCTGGCCGAGCGGCGGGGTCGCAGCGGGGACTTGCCTTCGAGAGGTCGACCAGAGTGTTGGCTTGGTCGCTCAGCTTCCTCTGCTCCATCTTCACGCTCCGCAACCTGGGGAAGAAGGAAAGAGCAACGCAGCTTCATCCCCTCCCCAGCTGCAAACCGCAGCCGGAGGCCCGCCTGTGTCCTGGGCAATGGGAAATTCTCCCCATGCCCCGGCCAGGGACTGGACCACGATTCCCCCGAGGCTGGGGCTCAGCATCCCCCCTGCCCCTCTGCCCAGCCCCTTACTGGTGAATGGCTTGGAGGAACTTCCTCTGATGCTTCCTGACTTTGGCATGGTCGATCTTCTTCAGCAGCTTGGTGTGCTTATAGATGAGCCACGTTTCCCGCAGGACGTTGGCTGCAGCATTCTTGATCTGCAGGAGGAGAAGAGTCGGCTGCAGGTCACCGGCCCCGGCTGTGCCGGCACACGGGATTTCACAGCGACGCCAACCTGGCTCTGCCGTGAGCCCCCGGTTGGTGAGCCGGTGCTGCAAGAGCACTTGACTCGCCCCAGCTGGAGCGAGGCGCTCGGATCTGCTCCCACATGGTCTCCTGCGCCTTTGCAAGGGATCAAGGGCCGCTGGAATGGGAACAAGAGCTGCCCATACCGTACGGCGTGTCTTGGCCCCCGCTGCACCCATATCCCCACCCTACCCTGCACCCATGCTCCACCACCAGGCTCCTCACCCGCACACGAAGCTGCACCCTAAGCCTTGAGAAAAAGAAAAAAAAAAATCCCCAAGTTTTTCTTGATTCCTGCATCCATCTGGCACTCTTGGCAGGTCCCGGCTGGGCTGCCGGCATGAGGACACAGCTTCCGCAGGCTCCCCAGCTAAACCGCGGTTCTGCTGCGCACTCCAAGATGAACTGGCCGCCGTCTGCCTGGCACGGAGCCTGTGGATCCATATCCACGGCTGGGGGAGCAGGGCCAACCCACTGTTTGCTTTCCCAGCCTGGCTGTGCCGAAGCCCCCAACTATCCCTGGGGCACCAGGGCTCCTGCCTACATGTGGCTCTGCTCTCCGGGGCCAAGCGGGGAGCCCCGGCCACATCCCAGCACTGTCCCAAGCCCTTCCAAGGGCTGCACCAACCCTCGCTTTGCCACCATCCCCTATATAAAGTATCACTCCTGCCAGCGCTGTGCGGAGCCCATCACATCACGCGGTGCTGTCGGGTTGCCGATGCTTTGCCGTGATGAGGCTGCTGAGACCAGAGACCTCCCGCAGCCCCCACACGCTGCCGGGGATGTAACGCCGGACGCTGGCATGACCACCCACCCCATGGACCCCCCGCCGCAGCCACCAGGTAGGTCCCTCCTCAGGATGGAGACGGCAGGGGCCTCACGGCACAGCTCTCATCCAGTTGTTTTCCTGACACCGAGCTGAGTGAGATCATTCTCTGCAAGAGGAGGGAGTCTGTATCCTCCCAGGGGGGGAAAAAAACAGCCTTTTCCTCTCGGGGTGCGGCCGAGCATTCTGCATCACCTCAACCCCTGACACAGAGCTGGAGCTGTTTGCTTTCACTGTAATGCTTGCGCCTGCGCTGCATCCAAAGCACTTAGACACCTTCTTCCCGCCGTGGGACCCACGGGACCCACACCCAGGGGTGCCAACACCTTCCTCCCGCCATGGTTCCCAGCATCCCCAGCTCCCATGGCGCAGTACAGCCCCTCCGCAGCACCTTACCCGCTTTGTCAGCTGCGTGTCCATCATGAAGTTGTGGACGTGCTTCTCGGCTTTGGTGAGCTCCAGCTTCCTGGCCACCACGGCCACCACCAGTGCTGTGCAGCCGGCACCCTGCGCGGGGACATCGAACGGCTTGTCACCCTCCAGCAACCTTGTGCAACAGCAGCGCTCCCACCCTCACCAGCCCAACCCCCTAATTAGCTAAAGCTCCGTGGCCCCCCACCCACGACATCCCAATGAGGAGATATCACAGAGCCTGGGTGTTCTTGAGCAGCTGATGATGTGCTGGGTAATTAACGAGAGAGGCCGGGGCTGATTTACGAGGTCAGCAGTGATGAGCGGTGAGCCTTGGCATCCCCGGCGTGCGTTGGAAACAGCCGGGCTAAGCCTTGCTTACCGGTGCCACCACGGGCTGGGGACCTGCCCCGTGGGATGGTGAGACCCCGCTCACAAGAGGGCTGTGGGGAGGGAGAGCGGTGGGGAAGCACCGGGCGCCCTGGGGGAGCGCGGGGAAGGGGAGGCCCAACTCGAGACCCCCCAAATCGTCGCGTCTCCCAGCAGCGACAGCTGAGAGGTCGCTTATCCCGGCGATTAGGGCCAGATCCAGGTGGGAGCCATCATCTCCGGCGTGTATTTGTCTTTGGAAAGCAAAGGTGCCAAGCCCCGGCTCCCTGTGGGGCTCCTGCACTCTGCCTGCTGCTGCCCAGACCAGATGAGCCGCTCCCCCCTCCTGGCACTCTGGCAGAGGCCCACGATCCTGGCAAACGCTCCTTAATTTATTAAAGAGTCATTAATTAACATCATGCTCTGAGCTGAATCCTTTAGCATCCCCAAAGGTCCCCGCTGTGTGCTCGCTCTCGGCTCCCACTGCTTCTCTCTTCCCAGGGGGGCAGCCGCCCCCGGTGCCGCGGTTTGGGGACCCCAGGCGTTCCCCCAGCCCTGGCAGTTGCGGCGGGTCCCCGTTCCTGTGCCGGATAGGTGCCGGGAGGGGGGCACCCTTTGCCAGATGGTGCCTTGGTTCAAAGGAAACCTTGACTAGGGGGGAGCTCCGGGAGCCCCCGGCACCAGAACCCCCTCAGCCGAGCTGGCGGCTGCTCCCCTGCGCCGGGAAACACCGCCTCCCCCCTCCCAGGAGGGGTTTTGTCCCTCACTTGGCTCCTGTCACCAGCATCAGCCTCGCTGGCGCCCGACCTCATGCGAGGCAGATCAAAGACGTGAAGATAATATAAAATTAATACCCGCCAGTGGAGCCGCCTCAGCCGAGAGCTCTCGCGGGGCTCAGAGCTAAACCTGGCGGTGCCGGGCGCCAGCTCGGGCTGTCCCGGTTGGGAAGGGGGGGACGGGGATGGCTCCATCCCCACATCCTGGCAGCCGAGGGGGACAGACCTGGCGGCCCAGGGGTGGGCTCTGACTGCGGAGCCCTGGGCCGCTCCTCCGGTGAAAGCCCCACAAGGCGGGACATCTCACGGGCACCTTGGAGCAGGTACGCCGGAGACCCCAGAGGACGGTGACCTTCTGGCCATGGGGAAACGCAGCTGCAGCAGAGCGGTGACACCAGTGGGAGCGTGGGGGTTGGAGGGCTCCCAGCTGGTCCCGGATCTCGGCAGGAGCCAGCAGCATTTGGGATCGCTCCTGGTGATGGGAGCCAGGTGGAGTGAGCAGGGATGGCCAAAGGATGCTCGGGGGCCCCTCCGCTCCCTGGGGACACCCTCGACCCCGCCGCGGTCCAGCCTCCCCCTGCTCTCACCAAACACAGGTCCAAATCGACCTCAGATTCACCAACGGGGACCGCGGGGCAGGGGACCGGCTGGTGTCCCACACTGCACACCCAGCCCACACCGTCACCTCCTCAACCACACTGCCACGTCCTGCTAATTACTGTGCTTACAGAATTGCAATTACAGCTCGATCAGCTTCCAGGCTGTGACAACTCAGAGATGAAGCTGTTACGCCTGGACATGCCAGACAGCAAGCGGGTCCCCATAAAATCCAGTGGCCACGGTGGGGATGGGCAGAGCCCGTGGGACAGGCGACTGGCTCAGCACGGCCCTTACCATGATGCCGGTGAGCAGGCAGACGCCCTTCCCGCAGTAGGTGTGCGGGACCATGTCGCCATAGCCGATGGAGAGGAAGGTGATGGAGATGAGCCACATGGCCCCCAGGAAGTTGCTGGTTACGTCCTGCTGATCGTGGTACCTGACAAGGAGACATGGGCATTAGTGTCACGACAGGGGACAGGGACGGCTGCCGGGAGCGACAGGGCCACCTGGGCACGGTGGCTTCTCTGGCACGAAGCTGTGCTGTGCCACGGGGAATAGGGATTAATAACGCGGCAGGATGCCCCATAGCGACAGCGGTTGCACAATTTCTGGCGCAGGAAAACCCACATGGACAAAATCAGAGCGAAAACTCAACGCAAAGGGCTTCTGCTTTCGGTCAGACCTGTCACCACATCCCCGTCCCACCGCCTGCATCCCCGGTGCCACGTGGCGTGGCGGCAAGAACTGGCTGATGGGAGAAACAGCTGCAGCTCTGCAGAGCCCCCGACCATGCTGCGTCCTCCTCCGCGTCCCCCCGCTGCCACGGCGCAGGCTGAGCCTGCTCCCCCTGCGCCACCCCGGGGGACGGTGCCGTCAGCAGGCCCGGCAGAACCGCCGGGGACGGACCCAGCCAAGCCTCCGGCACGCACTTGGCTCCGGGACAGCGCGGGGGAACGGCTCACATGCTCAAGATGAACCACACGTGGAGCAGCCGCCGCTTCAGGGATGCTGCAAACTTTCCACGGCCGTGTCCCTGCTGAGCTGCGAGGTCAGCGACCGCCCTGGCCGGCCCAGCATCCGGCTGTGGCTCTTCCAGCCAACACGCAACCGGGGCCCTGGCTGCCTCCGGCTCCCCGGGACCGATGCGAGCCCGGCCGAGCCCCGCGGGGATGCTCCCAGGGATGCAGTGCCGGCTCCCGGAGGCAGAGCAGGGCCCAGCCCGCAGCAGGACACAGCCCCAAGCCCCGGGTGGGCAGGGATGGGCAGCACCTTCACCCCGCCATGGCAGGACAGTCACCCTCCTGCCCCCACGCATCCTGCTCCCCGGCAGGCTTCTCCCAGCCTCCTCATGGAATCATTAGAGGGAAACCAGATGGAGCTTTTGGCAGTCCCCCCCGGTTCATCCCAGCTCCCCGAGCAGTTGGGTTTTCTCCTCTTCTGAAATGTTTCCCCCCCCCCCGAAGAAACTGGAGACTCGATCGAGATCCAGGCGCATGAGGAAGTGCCTTCAGCCACGGCGAGAGCTGCTGCCATGCCAGGGGAGCCAGAGCCTGTCACCACGGCCACAGCCGGGCTCCCCAAAATCTTGGTGCCAGCAGTGGCATGCACCCCCCCATCCCAGCCAGTGTGTTCCCCTGGGAAAGGCTGAGCCCATCCCGCAGGATGTGAGCTCTCGAGCCACGGGGATGACCCCGGGAGCATCGTGCTGGTGACGGGGGTTACGGCACAGCCGGACAGACAGACGTTTTCTCTTCCAAGAAGCACTTTGAGCCGAAGGAGCTGATAAACAGGGTGGGGGCGGCACGCGCCACAGCTGGTGTGGGCAGGAATTGGGTCTGCTGCAATCAGTTAGACCCCAGAGCCGTTTTCCATCGTCCCCTCGTCTGCCTGTCCCCACCAGGGTCACAGCTGCTCCCCACCAGTCCCGTGCCACACCACCACCACGCCGAGCATCACCACGCCAGGATGCTGTGGCAGCACCAGCTCGGCTGGACCGAGCCCATGGGTTTGGGCAGCGTGGCCGGGGAGCCGGGGCTGGCTGCATCCTCACACCGGGCAGTGGGGCCGGCTGCACGTGCAGGCACACGTGCGCGCCGTCGGTGGGCAGCCCCGGCAGCACTGCCGGCACCGGCACTGCAGGCAGCTCTGCGTGGCGGCCGGGCGAGCGGGCGAGGTTGCTAAGCGACTCGCTGCCTGCCGAGAGCTGCAGCCCCCCGGCATGCACGGGAGGACGCCCGGCAGCAATGCTGCTGCGCCTGTGGGCGCTGGAGCAGCCCACGGCGCCAAGAGGATGTGCCACTGCCAGGCCACCCCAGCCCGGAGAACTACGTCTCAGAGCAGCACAGCCACCTCCGAGCCACCCGGCCCCAGCAGGGGCTGGTTGGGGATGGCCCCGCACGCCACAGCGAACTGGTTGCCAGCAACCTGCCATCAGTGGGGACACGGGGACATGTCCTGGGTGGCCCTCGCAGGACCTGTGTGGCACCCAGGGCCTGTGCATGCCCCGAGGACGGTGCATCCCTCGGGGATGGAGCATGTCCCAGACGTCCTGCGTCCCCCCGGCTCAGTCCATCCCCCCGGGTCGGTGCATCCCCAACCCGCCCGCGTTCACGTCCTCTGCTCTGTAGACAGAGGGAGGTGGCGGCAGCTGCGCTGCCGGTGATCTGCAGCGCCTCGTCTGCGTCATTTCTATTTTTTTTTTGTCCCTAATGGTTCTTTATTTACATTGCTTTTTCCAGCCTAAGCCCCCCAGGTGCAGAATCAACGCCCTGCACGTCCCCCGGGGAGCCTGTCTGCCCGCTCCCCTTTTAGGAGGCACAAATAAAAATCTCCCAAACACAATTAAGCAGCGCAAAACCATCCAGCACATCCTGAGAGCATCATTAAGGGAGACAGGAAGGCAAACACAGCCTGTAAAAGCTCGTAAAATCGCAGCGTGCTGCTCCGCTCTGCAGCCACGGTACTTAAAGCTGCCCGAATGCCCCTGCACGGGGTGACCATCGCAAGGGGTCCCACGCTGGGGAAGCCTTCCTCCCACCTTGTAAGTGCCCAGAAGCAAGTTGGGTGGCACAGGGGACCCTGTGGCACAATCCCTCGCACCTCGATTCTGAGGATGGCATGAAGCCGCTGCAACAATTTAAAGGGATTTCATGCGATTCAGCTAATCCACGGCCACCAAATCACCACACGCGCGCGTTGTCTTGGGCGCTTTCCTGCAGACCAGCCCCAGCGGCTTCGATGGCAGCACGGCGTTGAGCTCAGCCTCCTGGGGACAGGGATGGCCCCGCGCAGGGACAGGACACAGGACACCCCGTGGGGGACCTGCCCTCCCCACCCCGGGATGGACAAGTGCCACCGGCACCTTGCACCCAGCCAGGGAGAAACCCCCACAGCACTGGGGCGGCTGGGGGTAGCCACAGCTCCCCGGTTCCCCCCCGGGGGACAAAGGGATGCCAGCGTGGCCCCGGGAGAGGGAGGCTCAGTGGTACCCACCGGAGCCAGTCGCCACAGCAACCCCCGCGTCGAGCACGCCGATGCCGGCGTGATGCCATCCGGCAGTGGGTTTGTCACCGTGGTGTTGTCATGGCAGTCGCTCGCAGCGATGCCAGAGCCCGAGCCAGCCACTGCTGCTCGC
>VYZM01000087.1:25172-40916 GCA_013398915.1 Dromas ardeola | reverse complement strand
TATTTGTTACTCATACCTAATACATTATGAAACAAATAAAAGCTCTGACCTAAAGAGATAGAACATATCCAAAAGCACTGCTATATTTCAGTCCTCAGCTCTTAGAACGCCCCATTACTACCCCAAAGAATCTGAGGGAGTTTTACTGAAGGGAAGAAGATGTGGTCTCCTCACTATTAACACAACACGCTCACTCTCTGTCTCCTGGAACAACAGTACAGGCCCTTCATTGTGCTGTTCCCGTCTGCTTCCTCCTGACTCAGTAAAGTTGGTTTTGGCCATGGTGCTGAGTAAAAATATTAAAGTCAATCCAAAGATGCTCTTGATTCAATCAGAACAGAAAAACTGTCCACATTACACTTTGCTGGGCCTGAGGATTTATCCAGATATTAGGTAATCCAGTTGCTGCTCAAGAAACTGCTTCTTTACCCTGAAATCTACAGATGTACTACTTCTGTCTTTTTCATCAGAAGTCAATGTTGTGCTCTGCGTCTCATCACCTGAGTCATATAATGTTACTGCTGATCCTTGTTTGAGGAAAACTTTCGGAGAGAGAAGTGAAGAAACAACTTCTATTACTAAATCTGTAAATTTGTTTAATATTTTTTCTTATGTATACAGGCATTTCTGCAAATGCTGCACGGTGATCTCAACAGTGGTAGACAAATAAAATGAGGATGTGCACCACAGCAACTAGTTTGGTCTCTCAATAGCAAAAAGATCCGCATGTCAGGAGGTGCAAGGGAGGAATAAGACTGAAAAACTTAGTGACCTAGTGACAATACTCATTTGCTGCATACTTGTTTAGATAAAGTACAAAATTCAAAGGAATGGCGCTCTGAACTACCTGCGAGGTACAGCACAGCATAGTTTTGTAATACCAACTGGAGGATCTCTGAGTTACACTACTGTATCTGAAATACATGCAGCCTTCCTGGTGACACTGTCTTTGGAAAGGCTATGACACAAAAATTTTAAGAGGAGGACTCAAAAGGAAAAAAGGAAATAATGAACAGTATTCAGTGTTCTTGGTTTAAAAACCACATCTTACAAAGAAAGCACGCCAAAAAATGCACTTTTTAGAGACAGTGTGACAAAATAAAATGATAGCTGAAAGAAATCAGCCAACCTTAGCCTAAAAAAAAAAAAAGAAGTAGTTAGAGAGCTAGAACTATATTTTATCTGAAAATTATATTCACAGGTAATGACAAATACAACTGAACATGAAGAACAACCTTTTCTCCTGCTTCTTAACAGATAATGACTTGAAGGTCATTCCATTAGTGATCACTGCAGCTTTTAAATGAAACACATATAACCCTAATCCAATTAATGAAAGTATCCTACATTTCTTATACATGCTAATATTGAACGAATGTTTAAACCTTGGTCATTCACCAGTGCATGCACTGTAAGTCAAAACCAGAGAAGCACAATATTACTACTGACAAAGTACAGGGCTGGGGGGAAACAGGGGAAGTAGTAATAAGGTGCCTTAGCATCTTTTAACTTCATTTATATTTACTTGCCTATCTGTATAATATGCAATTACGCATACAGTTGGAGGGGTGTTCTTAGTGATTTTCTTCCCCATGTTTAGTTGGCTGACCTATATTAGCTTCAGAGAAAACAGTGGTTTAATCCCACCTTTCTAGTTGCCTCACTTTCCTTCTTGTCTCCATTTTCTTTTCTTTTTCTCTGCAAAAATCACTTGATATTTTATGCATTTCTGTCTTCCTTTTATTACTATTTTCTTTTCCTTTCTCAGTCTTTTCCAGTCTATAAGTACCCCTTCTGTATAAATTGAGGAAGTGTCAAAACAAAATAAAAGTTTTCCAAATTTATATGGAACATTAAAAATCACAGTTTCTGGACAAGAGGTACGGAATTGACACAACCTCAGCAGGAGTAAGGCTGTACAGATATAGCTCCATCATTTGACATGTAATTTGTGAATTATATTAAACCAGTCTGTTGAAAGGGCTTCAGTACCAAATGTATTTTTGTGGTCCTGCTGATAGAGTGTGTCAAGGAAGGTCTTAGTGTCCTTTTCTTCTCAGTTTAATAGATTTTATTTTAAAATTTAACTTTAAATTCAGCATCTCATATGAAGCTTTACAAGTGAATCACAGCAAGGCCAGGCATCTTGATCCCATTTACTCTATTTTAACTCAGATGATCTCACTCCTGTCAGCATCCCTGAAGCCTACCTAACACCTTGTATCACAGAATACACTTAATTCCCCTAAAAACTTTAAGTTACATTTAGTTTACTCAGAACTTTTTTTCATCATTTTTTTTTAAATAAAATAAAAATGCATGGATAGATAAGGACCCACTATCACAGTAACGAAGATCATGAAATCGTAACCTCTGTAACTAGCCACAAGCAGCCACACACACGAGAGAGGAAAGAGGCCCCCCAGTAGCAGTGACTTCCACAGGTGGTTCTACTTCCACAGCCTCCGCCTTTCACACAGGAGGAATCTTAGCATTAACTACAAAGAATACTCCCTGAAGTTTCAGCAAGGTTATTATTTTTCACTATAAACACATATTACAGTGAAAACAAAGGTTAATAAAAGATGCTTCATAAAAAGCATCCAAAGCCCATTTCTCAGATCTCGCATTTAAATGATGGCTGCTGAATTAACAGGAATAGTTTTGTTTAGTGGCAAAACCAAGATTTATGCTTCCCAACGTGCAAAAAACAACAATGCTCTTCCTGCATGAAAGATGCTAATGCCTTCTTTCTCTTTGTGTCCCTCATGCAGAAATGTGTATGTCAAGACAGTGACAAATGACAGTACTTGATAAAGCAGCAGGACCATCAGGTTCTCACCATCTCACTGCAAGTGGGATAGGCCTTGGGAAGTACATACTGACAGGATCTACATCTCTCTCTCTTCTTCACTCCATGAGTGAAGCCTCCATTGCCAAGGCAGTTCAGCGTAGCATTGCTCTCTTGCTCCTCTAGCTGTTTCACAACCTGTTGGTTTGGATCCAGAAATTATGGAATACTTACATGTTTGCCTACAAAATTGGGTATAATGGTTTCAGAATAACATCCGTGATGTGTGCAGCTTTACATCAAGCATGAAAATCAGCTAATCAACCATCAAGAGCCTTTAAAAAATAATAGTAATACAGGAATGGTAAGTGTGCACAAACTCATCGCCTGACACAGCATGTGCTTGCAGAGGACTGAGCCCTTGACAGCAGTTCACCACTAATCAATGTGGGAAACATAAAATCAAGACAAAACCGTTTTCTCTACCACATTTAAGCATTTTTCTTTCGCTATTGACCCTTTAGTAGTATACACGGAATCTCCAAACTATTGCTTCTAATTCAAAGCACTAAAGAGATCATATTACACAAGTGAGAGCCAAGATATAAGATGTAAAATAGAAAAAGAAGACCCATCATAAACCAAAATAAACCAAGATATTGATAAAGCTGGCACATTTCTCAATACCAGTGTTGATTAATGTTAGAATGGAAGCAAACTGTTTAAAGCCTAAAATACTGACAAAATTGAGAATTAGCAGTTAAAGAACTTTATCCATCTAATTTCTTTGTGTAGACACATGAGCAATACTGCAATTTTATCAGACTCAAGAATTTTCTGTCATTTCAGATTCAAGAATTTTCTGTCATTCATTATGATAAAGATAAAAATTTAAGTGTTCCCAGACTGAAGTGTAAGAGCATAAAATATCAGCCAGCTCTGTAATGATATACTTATAAAACAGTATTTTCTGAGAATAATTTTCTAAACAAATTCTTACTAAAAAGATTGGTCCGCCCAACTCTTCTCACTTATAGGTGGCATTCCTAGGTTTAAAAATAATAATAATGGAAGGTTTTCTTTTTGCGGCAAGGAGATTTTTATTTTCCCTCTTTAAGGTTCATTACAGATATTTTGCAAATGACACCAAAGGGAAAAGGATTACATTAGAGGTCACAAGATTATTTGGGAGGGTAAAAGGAAAACTTTTTATTTTTAAACTAAACTATGGTTTCAGTGCAGACACTTCACACTCATCTATAAAGCATTTTCAAATTTAAGGTGTATCTTACTTTCATTAAAACCTGGAGGAAAATATGAACTTTTCAGTTCAAAAGCAAGACCCTAATAGTTTTCTAAGGAGGCAGAATCCATGTTCAGACAGCTTAAGCCCTTGAGGGTTGCATTTCCTTTTGGCAAGTTTCCTCTGAACAACCGGAGACAGCCAAACAGAAAGACTGTAAATGGGCTCCTAGGTAGAATTCAGGATGCCCATGAATTTTTATTAAGTGAAACCATTAAAGAATTTAAGTCAACAAAGCCATTACAAAACCATGCATGTTCTAAACTTCTACTTATTAGAGTAATTCTCAATTGCTTCCAAGACATTAGTCACATATATCCCAGTTAAACGTGTGCATGACTGCAGGACAGAAGCAGAAGAGAATGCAAAACTGCATCTAATCATTATTTTAGAAAAGGTTGATGGTTGTAAATAGACTTTCCTCCTAAGCCAAACACCTGAAGTGTTATACACAGAAAATAGTTTCAGAAGTATGTGCTTTATGCAATAAGATTCAATTTTTTTCTAAAATATGTATCTATTAGTTTTGAGTTAAGAAGCACCTTCTGATCATCTTAGAAATACAGACTATGCTAGTTGTTGCATTAAACAGCTGGCAAACACAAGCAAATTTTTAACTCCCTATTAGATTTCTGTTATAAAAACAGCATGCTGTGTTTGTGGAAATCAAAGGAAAATCCTGCCTCCTATCTTTGATTTTTTATTCATGTATTTATCGCTTTAGAAATGCAGTAGATACCAAGCTGCACATTGCTACTGTTCTATGCAACACATGAACAATGCTGCATCATTTTATCTTTCCAATAGAAAAAGTGATTTAATAACATGAAAGCAAATGAACCCACATTAGTATAAACTGCAGCACAATGTAAAAGACATTCCCCTTAGAATTTAATGATGCAAGTCTAAAGAAATATATACTAAAGAAATTGATTCAGTGGTCATTCCTTTGTAACAAATACAGTTTCAGTTATAGTTCTAAAGTGTCATATCAATCAAAATACACACAGTCTGCTTTTCAAGAAAATACTATTGAAAAATCTTGAATATTCTCATTTCCTTGTTATGAAACAATTGGAATATGATTGCACATATAATTTCAATAAACACTCTATTCTGGGAACAACTTCCAGTCAGATTTGAAGCTAGCAGACCAACACGTTTTTTTCCAATTATTTTCCAGCTTACACCTTTGGACAATCAGTAACGCTTGAGGTAACCCGTGCACATCCATGAGGCAGACAGCCCCAAATGGTATGATGGTGCCTGAACAGAGGAGTGTGGGCTGGGCAACTGGGACACTGAGAGCCAGAGGCCAGGCTTCTATTGCTGTAGTTAAATGATTAATAAATGATCTTTGGCAAGGTATTTTACTGCTCACACACTCTCTTCACAGGGCACAAAATGTTTGGTGCCTAGGTTAACACAGGCCTTGGTCCTGACACAGTCTTCTAGCCACTAACATAATATTACTAAATAAATGCATACTGGGGGGGGACACATTTTTCAATTGCTTGCTTTAAGCAGATCACAATAGCTACATATGGTTTCAAGTCCCTCTACTTCTCTTAAGATTGGATTTCATGAGTATCATAATGGAAAGGCCTTATTGAAATCAAGCATTCGCTTAAAGTAATACATACATGCATTTTCCAAACCATGTGCAATGGCACATATTTTCTCCCTCTTCAGCAGCAGCATTAAACCACAATGTCAGAGTTTATTGTTCTGACATTAAAAACATTTAGAAAAAAAACTTACTTCTATTTCTGTAGTAAGTAATAATATATGACTGACAGTACCAGTCTCGGGCTCTAACACAATTTAAAAAATAAATTCAAACCAACATCCCTCCCCACACACACAAAGTACTATACTGGAGGTCTATGGGGCTCTGCATGGGCATCCTTAGTTACCAGAGAAGAAAAAGTTTTCTTCTCCATGTACAGGAGCCAAACTCAGAGAAACCGAGGTCCCAGTTTTGTTCTGATTATCAAAAAGGATTTACATTACCACTTCGCCTCAATTTTCATGAGAAAAAAGTGGAACACTTTTCCATTTTCTACCATAAACTCACCATGGTTGAAAAGGTTTAATATTTATACCTGAATTGACCGCTTCCGACTGGTTGCTAAGCAACACTCCTCCCTCCCCAGTATCACATAAGGGAAAAGACATAGGGAAGCAGAAAATGAGAAATGTTGGCAAAAGCAGATTCATCCAATATAAGTGAAATTCAATGGGTCATAGGTGCTATTTGTTAGAAAAGTAAAAGGGCATATAATTCCTGCAGGATGCACTAAGACATCAGTTTATGACATCACGCTAGCAATGCACCATGTTTCTAGTACGAAAGACAGAACAAATCATCTGATATTCATCTTCTCTGGATCCTAACAGTGGCACCACTCAAGCCTCACTTTAAATTTGCTTGAGAAACTACCAGATAACTTTTCTAACACAAAACTTGTAAAATCACAACTTTTTTCTTTCTTCTTGCCTTTTTTTTTTTCTACATAGACACTGCTTTTCCTTACAGCTTAAAAAGGAGTTTAGAAGGGTGTGTACAAGCAATCTTCTGCTCTCCAGAATATTTAATTTCTCCTAGACCGTTACAGTCTTCAGGTATTGAGTGTAATGCTGCTGCACAAATGAGGAACTCTACGGATGGGGTAATATGATTAAATCAATCTGAGGAATACAGCAGTGGATCAGGCATGAAGAATCACTGGTCGATGTGTTATTCTTCACTGTATTTAATTTCAGACCAAAGCTAGCCACCCATCATCAGAGAACTTGTGAAGCAAAAAGTAACACCAGTAGAAACACAAACATACTCAGATTCCCAAAGAAAAAGCCTTGGGTAACCTGGATAAATACCAAAAGGATTCAGAATTTTCCACCTCTTAAGTCTCATCTCCTTTCA
Organism: Dromas ardeola; assembly: GCA_013398915.1. Lineage (NCBI taxonomy): Eukaryota > Metazoa > Chordata > Aves > Charadriiformes > Dromadidae > Dromas > Dromas ardeola. The sequence goes on along the minus strand of VYZM01000087.1, from coordinate 33,896 downwards.
ATGGATGTTGCACCATGCTTCATTTATGATCATCTGTTCAAAACAGTTATCCACAATGTGCTCACAGACCCACAGATACAAGTTTTTCAAGAGCAGTGAATGTCAAGTCAGGCAAATCAAAACTCAACTCATTCCTTCAACCTGTCCTTTTGCCCCACTTACGCTGACAGCATTTAATCATGGGACCACCTATAATAATTTCCAGGTGCATGTCACGCAAGATACTGAAGATGTTCGACATTTCTTTTTTATTCATGATTGGCCTCATTTCTTTATGTCCTTATGCAAAAGCACACTGACAAGCCATCCTTGCATACATCTTTTGAACCACAGCTTTGAGACAAATTCACCAACTTCAACAAACTTGGAAATCTCGTTACATTCCTAGAAATACCACTATGATGAGAGGCTCCATAAGAGAGTGAAACACTACTGAATCTATCACTAACAGGAAGAAACAAATTTGGTTATCAAACATTACACTGGCAGCAACTGAACAATCAGCAAGCAGGTAGCTCCAGACCAGAAGAGAATACAACATGAGTTGCTCGAGAGACAGCCCCAAAAAGTAAGAAAGACTCCTGGAAGAAAGCTGAAAGCACCATATGGGACACAGAGATGGGAGCTGAGCTCTACTACATCGTCAACTCTAGGGCATAAATCCAGAAACCAGACTTTGTTACCTCCACTTGGCTTGAAACAACCTGCCACCCCCCCTGAAAAATATCCCTGCTATGGACTGGATTACTGTGTTGAAGAAAGAACTCCCCTTGTGGGCTTTTCAAAATTAGAACAGAACACTAAGGGTAAACCTCATTGTATTCCAGTGCCTCCAAGACAAAAGAATCTTCACTAATCTGGAGGAAGAAATGCTTAATATTATCATTACTTTTATCATCATCATCAATTTTCAAATAACTTTCTGAAAACACCACATTTTGGAAATAAATATTAAAAAAAAGAAAACCTGAAATTATTATAATGCAGATAGAAACCTATTTTCCTGTATTTAGTCCAGCAAATTACTGGGTTTGTATCCTTTTTTTTAATTTAATCTTATTTTTAAACTTCATAGATTCTTTTGGATAAAGTCGGCTAAAAATCATTCAGTGGCCACTAGAGAGTTAACTAATATTTCCCAGAGTTGGCAAACGTTCAGTCAAAAACCTGGCCAACTGCCTGTTGTTTACTGAAGCTAGGGAAGAAGCATCTGCAACATTACGAAAAGCATATTGTAAAAGGCAACACATGCAAATTAAACCTCTTGAGCTATGAGTAAATTGCTAGGAAAATTTATAACTCATTTAATAAAACTTGAAATAAATACATCGCCTTGGCTCTCAGGGAAAACAAAATATTTCCCATGATTCCATGTTCAAAAAATGATCATCAAACCAGATTTCTACAATTTGAATATAAAATCAAATAGCAATATAAAACAAATCTCCTTCCCCCCAACCCTTCTGTTCATGTCTTTAAACAACTTTGTGATTTCTGTGCCAAAGAACTTTCAGTGATTCATGTGTCTTAGATTCACCTTTTGTATTCTCTCACTTATATTCTTTTTTTTCAACTGTATATGTGTCATTAGTACTGTTAGCATTTCTTGAATTTGACTACTTTATTATGAAGTAAAATGCCGCCTTGAGGTTTCCCAAGAAATAGGGGAGTTGTTTATAAAAACAACACGGTCCTTTGAAGAGGGCATTTTTTTGCATTTCTGCAAACGGTCCCAAGCATGCAAGCTAAGAAACTGAAAACAGTAAGATTTTCTTGGAGCCACACATCTTTTAGCCTGGAATATACGCAATTCAGTCCCCAGTGTTGTAGCCCAGCCCAACCCAGATGGGATGCATATGTGCTACTAAAAGTAGAACACACTTTTATATTATCTTGCAGATAAACCTATTATCTAACCTCACAACATGAGTTTCACAAACTTTGCAATTTTCAGCCAGAACAGGGACTGAAACCAGAGAAAGCGCCAAGAAAGATTATGCCACAAAGAGACAAAGTAACTGCTACAACCCATTCCCATTACAGCAAAGGCAGGGAATCTATGCCCCGTGCTGAAGCTGTGCACAACGTTCATTTCAAACAAACGGCAAAGACAAGTTTTTCAAGTTATTTCTGGATAACACTAGAGCATGTTTTAAATTTCTGCCCAGAGACACTTTTAAGACCTATTCCGAATGGAGAAGATGAATCTTTACTCCTTCACTTAGCAGCATTCTTCAGAAAATTTACTGGAATCTGCTGGCTTTTCCCCAGTATCTTCACTTCTCATCCCTAAAGGAGTAGGTAAATATCTCTGAGCCCTCTGAAAATCCTCGACCGTAACTGTTACCAGCTATCATCTAGAAGGTGCCTCCCTTCACAGCACCAGTCTCCACAGGACCCACATTTAATAATTACTGCGCACTGGTGGGTAACATGACAGCTCTCCTGATACATGACCCAGATATAAAAGGGTTTGCCGGTATAGCTGCCAGAATATCAGCCCTGGAATCAACTTCCTTCTGGACACGCAGCTTGTATCAGTAAGAGATCTTTTGCGGGTACAACTTTTATCAGTTCCCTGCTCAGAATAAGCCATATGCCGAGCAAGACTTCTTTTTTATGGTGTGACTCTATTCACGATAAATAATTTGCCTACCTAGGTATGCCACTTTCAAGCATTTAAAAAATAAACAATTGAACTCTCACACAGCTAATCATCATACATAGCAAAAAAAGCCCTTTTGCCTTATATAGCTGTCAAAAAACATAAAAGATAGATACTGTATGTAGATGCCTGTAAACAAACAAGACTATAGACACCAGTATAGACAACATAGTAGTAATGGAATGCAAGTGATGTTTATTCACCCTCAAATATTCCTGTTTCAGAGGCACACACACCAGCTACTGGAACATGCTGATTTTTAAAGTTCAATAGGCGATTATGTTGTGTAAATGGAAAAACCCAATGGCCATTGTATAGCACTCAAACTCACAGAGCTTGGTTTCTTTCTTCCTAAAAATAATTCGTAATAAATTTCATGCGCAGGACTGACTGGGGGGGTGGGGAGGAAAAGCTTTCTTTGGTGTTTTCTGTCCCATTCTGTATAGAAATTTTGCTGACATGAAAGCCGAATAGCCATTTCTCCTTCCCTAAATATGTGTTTTATTTACTTACAATATAATTGATGTGTTTTACTTTCCAAGAACACATAAAGCTCTTTCAAGGAAAATATGACTCAGATTCTTTTTGCTATTGCTCTCAGCCCCTTGCTTGTCATTTAAGCCCTGGGGTTTGATGTGAAATTAGTCATTTAAAAGGAAATTTGAAAAACAGTAAAACACCGGCAAAATATCATAAATACTGAACTGAGACTAAATGTGCAGACAACTTTCAGTACTTAGGTTTATGATAAAAAGAATATTTCTAGATATAACTACAGGTCTATCCACACCATTCTATATAATGCAAAAAAATAAGTGTAAGACCTAGAGGTAAACAGGTGCTTTTCTAACTTCTTATTGTACTTACAAAAATAAAAGCATAAAATGATTGTTTTAGACATAATGTTCAATGCCCTTTTTACAATTCTCATATATTTTGCCATCAATCACGATCATCAAGATACTGTGACTGCTGTCTGCTGACTGACAACAGAAAGAGAAATTTAGAGGTGTGAGTGAAATGACAGAGCTGTCATGGCTGCCTCAAAAATTACTCTTCTGAAAGAAGGAAAGATAAAACTTCTGAAGAAAAATACAGACAGCACTGATGTCCCCGTCAGTTTGTGAGGTAGGGGTTACTAAAAGCTTAAGGGGAAAGAAAAAGTTGTCCAAAACTTTGCCTTCTACTCTTTACAAAACCTCATAATATTTTTATAAAGTGTTTTTTTCTTTCCTCTTGAAACCACTGTAATAACTAAGGTTGCACTGATAAATATACGACCTGATCCTGAAAAAAATTACAACTCGCATTGGCATTACGAATGTTGACCACCTCACTGAATTAGGAATTATGTACATTAACTAGTACATCAGATTTTCTTGTCAACACTGGAAGTGAAACACAGGAAGCAGAAACTTAGTTCAATCCCACATTCTACATTCAAAATATATTTTATGCAAATAAAAAAAAAATCAAAATTCCCCATTTCATTTTTTTTAAAAGAAGGAACAAAACACAAAAGGAAAAAGAAATTAATAAAATAAAATATACAAAATAAAACCAGAAACAAATTAACCTTTAACTACCACATACTCTTATCCTACAATATCAAAGTCATGGCTAAATCCTGAGTAAGACTTATACATACGACTATTTTCCCTATAGAAATACTAGGTAACAGCCATTATCTTCCAAGGTTTACCTTTCTGCATAATCACAATTTCTTAAAACATCGAACCAAACTAACACCAAGGATCTTTAAATCAAACAAGGTGTAATATACAATGAGCACACGAGTCATGAAACCCTTCTTCTCCACCACACTTTCAAAATTTTAACCAACAAATCAATTCAAGAGGATTTACAAAAATGGCTTTATTAACATCGCTCCTGGTCTACCAGGCAGATCAGATTTGCTCTGATGTCTTAGCTAAACTCCAGTTTCTTGGGCCATTGCTGAAACGCAGCTGCCACTCCTCAGTACCCATTTCTCCTTCAAGAAGGAAGTGACGATCAAACTTTGAATTTTGCTAAGAATCAGAATTGACATGACTGCTTTTTCACAGAATCGGCATCAGAATTAATACTTACTACTACTTTTTCACAAAGTACTACAGGGAACATATATCTAGTCAGAACTATAGTATAACACAGTATCAACATGATGGCAATGCTCCCTACCTGCATTCTAGGATGTTGTCCTAACAGCAAACAGAAGATCAGCACCTATTACATGCAATACCACTTCCTGAAGTGCCCCACTTTTTCCATAGTTCCAATGTCCAAACAATAATCGGGAAGTTCCCCAAAATGTCTTACGGTTACAGAGTTCATAGAATGGTTTGGGTTGGAAGGGACTTTAAAGATCATCTAGTTCCAGCTCCCTACCATGTGCAGGGATGCCTCCCACCAGAGCAGGTTGCTCAAAGCCCCATCCAACCTGACCTTGAACACTTTCAGGGATGGGGCATCCACAACTTCTCTGGGCAACCTGTTCTAGTGTCTCACTGCCCTCACAGTAAAGAATTTCTTCCTGATATCTAATCTAAATCTACCCTCTTTCAGTTAAAAACTGTTACCCCTCATCCTATCACTACACTCCCTGATAAAGAGTCCCTCTCAGTCTTTCCTAGAAGCCCCCTTTAAGTACTGGAAGGCTGCTATAAGGCCTCCCCGGAGACTCTCCAATTTAGAGACAAGTTTTCTTCTATTTGTGAAGAAATGACAACCCTACGTAATTGATTTGGGGTTTTTGCCTTTTTTTGAAAAGGAGATAATGTTGTCTAATGTTACTCCAAACACAGGAGAGTGGATTAGTAATTGTAGCCTGTTATATTAAGGAAACTCACCTCTTAGTACCTCATTTTCCTCATTTTTAAATGGGCACGGACTTCCTTGCCAAGTGCACTAAGATTTGCTGACAACACAAATGTGCTGTACAACAAGCATGTATTCCTTTTTGCTGGGGTTGGCAATTGCACGAATTGCTGATTTGTTTACTCTGGCATCTTAATGCCACACAAGGAATAAGGACTTTGGACACTGCCCACTTGTCAAACACATCCTGCATATAATCTCTTTAATTGCAGGAAAGGCATTGAGAACCAGCTGTGAAAACGTTGTCTGATATCAAGTTATAAAAGTCGAGCATAGTAAATTGAAGGCAAGTTCCAGTTTAAGTAGTTTCCATAGGGTCTGGGATAGACATAAATACCAGACTAGAAAACCACTTCACAGCATGTGAAATGCACTTTTTGTTAGAACCACAAACTTCTACTAGATTGCTGATTGATGTAACACTTGGATTAGAAATACACAGCATGAAATTCCATTTCCAGGGAGGAAAGGGAAGTTCTTGATGACACTGGTGAAAGAGTGATAAAAGCTTCACTCAAAGCCTCCATTTTAGTATCAGATTGTGGGAAACTTCCATTTAAAACAGCTCAACAAAGACCATTAGCCATCAATCTACAAGTGCTAAACAAACCCCTTAACACCTCTAAGAGACCACAACATAATCATCTAACTAATGCTATTAGAATCACACCAACACAGATGCTGATGAAGATCAGAGGAAATCTGTAGATCGGAGAAATTTCCTCTCAAGCGGCTTAAAGCAGCTCTACAATGAAACTGCACCCTGTCCCACTTCCAGCCTTACCTTCACACAGAGCTGCCAATGGTATAACACAGGAAGAAAACAATCCTACCTCACTAAAGAGAAAGAAAGGCCAAAAAAAGAGGGAGGGGAAGTAAATGTTTTTCTCTGGCTTTCAACAACTAGGAAAAAGCTTTTCTAGCATTCTTGTTTCACTGCCGGGTCTTCACAACTAGGACATCTTTCTAGATTCTTTAAAATGACTGAGATATTTCAGCAGAACACCATCAGATTACAGTTAAAATTAAGAACTCGTTCCAGCATGAAGGTAACTGTTTTCTACTCCCTGATGTGGATAAATAAGATATTTGAAAAAAAAAAAAAGAATCCTAGTATTCCTAAGGGAAGAAATAAATTTCAAATTTGAATCAAGATTTTCCATCAGAAGTTTTGGATGGTTGGGTTTGTGAGCGAGAGGAAAAGAAGAATGGCTTGGGTTTTTTAGGTGGGGAGATATGGAGAACAAAATTTAAATTTTTTTGAAAGATGAGTGATTTTCAGTCTTCACTGTCCAAGATGTTCCCAGTTCACAATGAACAATGTTTATTTTGGACGTGGTAAAAACTGATACCTGCAAAACTCCAAATACCGTAACAAATTAATTTTAAAGTAGCAATTGTAGCACCACAAACATGGAATTAGCTTTGGGATCTTGACAGACACCTCAGTTGCAGCTCAGTTGCCTGCTCCTTCCTTTTGTCAAAGCTTTTCCCTCTGGCTGGGATGGATAACAAAGCTTATCTCAGCCTCCCCCATTCACTGTTTAAACATCTTAGAAGAAACACATTTGTTATGGAGTTAATATTGACATTCTGGAGTGTGTGCTTCAGTTGTTAAGACAGATCCCAAATATCCTATTCTGTTAGCCCTTCTATGGTGTTTGGGGACAGAACCAAATCCACTGATTGTCATGCATCCATCGGAGCCATCCTAAGTGACATTATCATCCAGACTTAGGCAGGGGAGACTCATTTGGAAGAAGAATTGTCGCCCCCAAAAAGACAAAAAGATATACAGGTGACAACTGGATTTCCAGCTTTAATGTAGATGTCATATAGGTCAAAATATCAGATCAGATATACCTACTATTTTTGCTGAGTTATGTTCAAAATTAGTCAAGAGTCCATTCACACCTTCATTCTCAAAGACAACTAAATAATTACCACACTGTTTATTGAAAGGTACTCTCAGACAAGACACTAAAAATTGTGGTCTAATTTATGTAGACTCTAAAAAAATGGATCTCTCTCAAACCAAGCATCTATTGTCTGGTTTCAGTCTGTGTTAATTGCAAAGGTGTTAATGGCTGTTGACCAAGAAACAGACTAACATGGCCTACTCGATCCATAGCCAACGGAAACACCTTTAATAAACTGAGCTCAATAGCACCAGTTGTGAAAAAAACTACACACTTTCCCCCCACCCCTTCTTTTAGAAATATAAAACAAGTTTTTATCTATCATATGGAACATCTGTAACGTCTTCTATCTTAACTGGCAACAAAACTTAAATTTACTTTCCTAACATAGCATTATTCAGAGGAATACATAACACAGAGCTTTACTACTACTTTGCTCTATATTGTTCTCTCTCCTTGGGGAAGCCTTTAGAGCAGATTCTCTCCTATATACACTTTGTACGCTAATACATGATTAAAAAGAATGCCCGTTTTCTTTTGTATTTGCAGATGTCTCGCTGTTAAATATATTGGCAAGTTGATGCACAGGAATGGGCTGAAAACCAGGCTGCTTTCTCTTAATCATCATTATGAATATTTAATAAATGAACCATATTCTATGCTTTTTTATCCATCAAATCCATCTTTATTAGTACCTTTCACATTTTTGGAGGACTAATTTTCAAAGTTCAGAGGTTAACTTGTCTTGTTTTGTTATTGAACATGAAGCAACTTCTTATTGCTTTTGGCAAAGCGGAGTCTTTCTCTACTAGAAGTAAATGGAATCTATCAGGAATCAAATGTCATAATTCAGAAATGGTGTCAGAATATCAAAATGTCCATATCATGCTGTGCAGCACAGCTTGGATATCCGCTCTGATAAATTATAATAGGTCCGAGTAAGCACTGTAGTCTGAGAAAGTCTTTCTGAACATAGCAATTCTCACAATGAAAATTGAAACATATCTGAAAAAGTATTAGCAATCACAGATTTGCTTATTTGTTTTCATATAGCAACCACTTCTGATAGTTATGCTTATTTTAGTCAGATACATAAAAATATACTGTGTTTCGCTTGCATGGCAAAGTTTCGGTAGCAGGGGGGGCTTACAGGGGTGGCTTCTGTGAGAAGCTGCTAGAAGCTTCCCTTACGTCCAACAGAGCCAATGCCAGCCAGCTCCAAGACAGACCCCGCCACTGGCCAAGGCCAAGCCCATCAGCAAC
>VYZM01000087.1:23269-24504 GCA_013398915.1 Dromas ardeola | reverse complement strand
GTTTGGGGACAGAACCAAATCCACTGATTGTCATGCATCCATCGGAGCCATCCTAAGTGACATTATCATCCAGACTTAGGCAGGGGAGACTCATTTGGAAGAAGAATTGTCGCCCCCAAAAAGACAAAAAGATATACAGGTGACAACTGGATTTCCAGCTTTAATGTAGATGTCATATAGGTCAAAATATCAGATCAGATATACCTACTATTTTTGCTGAGTTATGTTCAAAATTAGTCAAGAGTCCATTCACACCTTCATTCTCAAAGACAACTAAATAATTACCACACTGTTTATTGAAAGGTACTCTCAGACAAGACACTAAAAATTGTGGTCTAATTTATGTAGACTCTAAAAAAATGGATCTCTCTCAAACCAAGCATCTATTGTCTGGTTTCAGTCTGTGTTAATTGCAAAGGTGTTAATGGCTGTTGACCAAGAAACAGACTAACATGGCCTACTCGATCCATAGCCAACGGAAACACCTTTAATAAACTGAGCTCAATAGCACCAGTTGTGAAAAAAACTACACACTTTCCCCCCACCCCTTCTTTTAGAAATATAAAACAAGTTTTTATCTATCATATGGAACATCTGTAACGTCTTCTATCTTAACTGGCAACAAAACTTAAATTTACTTTCCTAACATAGCATTATTCAGAGGAATACATAACACAGAGCTTTACTACTACTTTGCTCTATATTGTTCTCTCTCCTTGGGGAAGCCTTTAGAGCAGATTCTCTCCTATATACACTTTGTACGCTAATACATGATTAAAAAGAATGCCCGTTTTCTTTTGTATTTGCAGATGTCTCGCTGTTAAATATATTGGCAAGTTGATGCACAGGAATGGGCTGAAAACCAGGCTGCTTTCTCTTAATCATCATTATGAATATTTAATAAATGAACCATATTCTATGCTTTTTTATCCATCAAATCCATCTTTATTAGTACCTTTCACATTTTTGGAGGACTAATTTTCAAAGTTCAGAGGTTAACTTGTCTTGTTTTGTTATTGAACATGAAGCAACTTCTTATTGCTTTTGGCAAAGCGGAGTCTTTCTCTACTAGAAGTAAATGGAATCTATCAGGAATCAAATGTCATAATTCAGAAATGGTGTCAGAATATCAAAATGTCCATATCATGCTGTGCAGCACAGCTTGGATATCCGCTCTGATAAATTATAATAGGTCCGAGTAAGCACTGTAGTCTGAGAAAGTCTTTCTGAACATA
>VYZM01000087.1:10769-18269 GCA_013398915.1 Dromas ardeola | reverse complement strand
CAAGACGTGCATCACAGATCTACTCACAGAAATGGTAAGCTCCACTTATTAAGATCTTAATTTCTCTCTAAGCTTAGACGTGAGCTTGTGTCTGCTCAAATCGGAAACTGCTGTGGCAAGAACGTGGCTAAATACTTATTAAGAAACTCCTATATCCTCCACAATGACAGCGAGATTATGAAGCAAATGCATCTTTGCATACTCTTCCAGCCGGTCAAGAGAAGCAGAAGGGAAACTCGCATTCCCGACATTATCTTCTGCTCTCCCCTGCCCTTCCCACACACACAGCCCCACTCGTGCGTGCAGAGCCTAAGCAACTAGTACTAAAAAAGGTGCTTTGAGCGGTTTCCCTCGCAGGATGAAATGCAGAATATCCAAGTGATTTCCAAGTGATTTCCCCAAACTTCCTATGTTTAATGGTAGTAGACGCTGCCATGGATGCAGGGGGGAGAATCAAGGGACCCAGGTCAGGCTTCTGCTCTGAACTCAAGGAGCCTGTTGGTGCCCACTGACCATAAAGAGAACCCATAGAAACTGTCTTCCAGAGACACCAAGGGGGGACTGAACACTCACCTCTCTAATGTTTCAACTAACTGTGACTACGATAAGAGAAGATCTACACACACTGCCACCACGTCACCTCCACACGAAGATGGTATTCTTAGATCTCCCCAGCTAATTAAGTAGTACTACTCTTTTTTACTACTATGGTATGCAATGTTACTGTTGCTACATAGCTAATAATACTTACATAATTACCACTATTCCTTCACAGTTGCTAGGAAGGAAAGACATCTCAAAAAGCGGAAAGAAATGCAATAGACTGGGAGAACATTAAGACAGATTTGAGTATGGAAATTGTAGGTGATTAGAAAAGAAATTGATTATTGGTCAACCAGGAAGTGTCAAATTGGTTCATTCTTATACCATCTGTAAAGAAAAAGGAAACTTTGCAGAGAAAAAATCTGCCAAGTAAGCATTTGATTTAGGGAATTCAGGAGAAAATGGATTTTAACATTCACTGAAAGCCAGCCTACTGTCATGAAGTACAATTAGGACGCTAAGACTACTGTTTATAACCACCACTAAGCATTTTTATGCGGTTACATATACATAACATACACACTCATGCAAAAGAGTGTACATTTTTAAGGGTAACAGTTTCTGTCATGTAACTTGAAAATTAATTTTATCAATTCTTTTGCTATTAATTAGCACATTTAAACATTAAAGTGAAGCTAAATTCAAAATGTAACCCCCTGCCTCGAATAAATGCAGCCTTTCAAAAAGATTTTTATAATGTATTGAATGATATTATGGATCCATCACTGAGCATGTAGATATGCCTGTACTTCACATCCCCTTCACAGCAGGCACCATAGTGGCTACATGGGAACCATTACAACATGTGCTGCCAAATTCATATTAGCATTAGGTGACATATAATTGTTTGAGTTTTAATATGACAACAAAAATTGAGGTCAAAAATATTTTCAGCCATAGGTTTCATAAAAAGCCACGTGTTAAAAAGAGGTTACATCAGTTACACACGCAAACAAATGCTAACTCATTTGCAGTCCTTTTATATCAGTACTCTAGGACTACGTGATCCACTCTGTATGAAACAGAGGAGGAGAAGAAATCCTGGTCTTGGTGGGAGGTGGTTGGGAGGGGAAGGCATTTCAATGGAAACGCGGGGGAAATTAGTTTTAATATTTGCAGTGCAAGACTTTGAATTCCGTACACTCACAGGACTCACTCAGGCTCTTCACCCAATGTTTCTATTGGCATACCATTTTTAGCTTAATCAACAGAAAGATAGGAATTCAGATTACTTTTGAAGGCTTTGACAACACTAAAACATCTACCACCACATTTTAGTTTCTGAGCACACTTCTTGAAGCCATAATGAACTATTTTTTTCCAGAATGAAGTTCTACGCAACAAGCAAAAGAAATCTTTGGCTCATCCCTGTCTATCTGTTGCGATAAAACTTTCCAAAGGCAGAGACAAGTTCTATCCATAAGCAAGAACTCTTGCTGCCCTCCAGCTAAATTTTTACATTAAGGAACACAATTCTTTTGTCAAGTTTTCCCTGGATGAGAGAGAAAAATGAATCTGGAAAAAACAGAAGTCAAGGCAAAAAATATCTTAATCTACAAATCCAGAACAACAACAGTCACGCTTTTACAATTCTTGCAATCACACTTTGCAAGATTTTTATGCAGAAAAATAATTTCAAAATGTGCCTCCTCTTCTAAAATGACATTGCACAGGATGTAATGGAACAATTTATCTCTTGTTCACTTTATGCAACTTCGACACCATTTTCCCTTGCCCTGTGTGCAAACTCTGTAAGCCTCCCAACCTCTGTATGTTGGTCACTCTTTCTCCCTCCCCCGTTGCCCCTTCCCCCTGACCGTAACGGACAGTTCCCTCCTGGATATCCCAAAAGACAAAGATGTGCCTGGTAAGTGAGAGAGGTCAAACATGAGCAAAGCTATTTATTACATATACTGCAACCAGATGGAAGTAACTCATCCATCAAGGAACTCGTCATCCTCATCACATTAGCTGCTTCTAAAAAGCCTCCTCTGCTCCTTCTCCGATCCACACAGTTCAGCTTCCTCTCTTCTGTGCACTTTTAGAAAATGAACCCTCTCTAACCCCATCGCCGCTTTCTCCTTAAATCATTGCTACCTATCAATCCATGGTTATTTTTAAACTTTACTTTTATCAATACTCATCCTGTAGCTCTGGGAGATATTAAAAGTGCACCAGGGCAAGGAAGGGCGTTTCTGACACTTGCTCCCTCATTCATCAGCCCCTCATAGGCCCGTTGGTGACAATGAAAAGATTTCACAATACCGTGCGGCAGAAACTCATTCTCCCACTCATCCATCATGCTCAACCTAGCAGCAGTTCTACTGACCTAATCTGTAATGCCTCGATGCTCACTGGAGATTTCTTAAAGGCACCCTTCATTGTTGTTAGTTACAAAGAATAAGCCTGTGCTATTAGATAAGGAGACTAAATGGTACAAGAATTAACGCAATACTGTTTCGTCACCAAGTCCCAGGTTTAGAGACTGCAGAGTTAGAGTCAGTGTGTGGGATGTCTTTTTATCTGAATTTTGTTGACGATCATACCAAAAAGGAGATGAAAGAAGTTTTAAACTCACTTCTGGGTGTAGATAGGCATTACGGGACCAAGTGTGAGTCACTATTGCTAATTCATCACTTTTTGACAGTTACAGGCTAATAGGTGCCAGATATTCCACAATAAACCAAAAATCACATTAGACCCTGTTCCTCAGAAAATGACAGTCACAACTAAGGAAGCCATAGTTGAATACTTTGATGGAACATACTTCTTTTCTAAAGGGAATAACCAGCACCTGTGTGAGCAGTTGATATAGAAATACAGGACACAATGAAAAAGGTAGTATAGATTTTGTAAGGGATGCAAGAGAGACAGCTAGATGTATGATTTTATCACATTGACATAGCCATAAAAAAATGACAACACAAATAGTAACTGATGAAAGTAAATAAGTAAATAGCAATCAACGATGAGTGAAACAGTGATTCGGTAAGAGTTCAGAATTTATCATGTCATTTCACTTACCTGAGTTAACTTATTTTTTGATGGCGCAATGGATCAGTCATTCACAAATAGGCAAATCTAACAGTGCAAGGTCTTTTGCACATTAGAACGCTGTATGTCTAAGATATTGTTAGTATGAGGTTTACAAATAACTATACAAAAAATTTAATTTTTTTATGTAACCACAGATATAAACATGTAGACAAATACTAATTTGTTAATCTGCCAGCTTCTTTCAGCTCTTTACCTGCTGCGAAGACTACTGTGGTGCCTCAAAGACAAAAACTTCTTTATATGCATCCGCCTGTGGTTTGCATTACAATCCAAGACCAAGGCCACAGTCATTCTAAAAGCCCAAACTTGGATTGTAAGAGCAAGCCCCTGACCTACATAAATATCAGCAGAGTATACAAAGTTGTCAACAAATAGAAGTTTATCTGTGTTTTACGCATAGGAAACTGGGGAATTAAGGAAATTAAGACTTGGCAAAGATCACATGAAAGCCTGACGCAGTGGTAGAAATTGATCCCAGGATAAATAGTAGGCCAGTTTTCTTATGCAAGAGTCCATCTTTCTATCTGCATCTTTACATACTAAGTAGGAAATATCAGGCCTGGATAAAAGGACTGGATAGTCACCATCCTCAAATGTAAAGTACTAAATAAAAACATCATCCTTTATGCTTGTAAAATGCTTACAGTACGTTTTATGCAGTATATAGAGGACAAAGACATGTTGCTTTTCTCTGCTTGTTCTCTAAATCCTAGTGAAAACACAGAAGAGCAGAATACATACTAGAATTTCTTTCAGATTTAAATAGAATACAGTGTTCTGAGCAAAGTAAGCTTCTTTGGTTACTGGAACAGCAAGGAATCATGCTAAGAACTGCATTTTTAGTAGCCTGAACGGCTATGTTGCTTAGGTTAGCATACAATATTTATCTGCTCTGTTTAAAATTGGTGTATACCCAATACTGAGTGGCAATTCAACTCAAGACTGTGAAATCATGGCAGAAAAGCAAGCCAACAAAGAAGCAAAATGGGAGTAAGCTACGAAAGCTTATATATAGTTTCATCTCCAACATTTTCAGAGTTCAAGTACTATTGAGACGGCTTTTTCTCCACATCCCTCAAACAGAATCAGACCTTGCAAATCACTGAGCACCTGCAACTTGCAAGATCACTTAAAACGTTCTACATTTTACAGGTCAAAAATGCTTGAGGGCATATGTTGCATCCAGCAATATGCAGGAAGGTAAAACCTCAAAAGAATATCATTAGTGTAATTATAGTACTAAATACATGTGTTGCACTACATGATTAGCTTTTGGAAGCTTATTAAAAATTCCAAGTCTAGAGGGAAACATCCATTTCTTCCACAAGATCTCCGATAGCATTCACAGCCATGACACTCGCCAGGCTGTTCACATTTCCTTTTACCAATGAACTCTATCCTAATGTCCAGTCATCACCTTGGGTTATCTTCTAACAGCATGCCACCACAACTTTTCTGGATACATGTACATTTTGGTACCTGTCAAAAGTCTCTCATCCTATTATGTGAATGTTTTATACCATTTTTCTTTGAAGCACCAAAAATTCAAAATCTACCTAGCCTAAAACATTTATAGAAGTAAGGACTGCTACATATTTTTTTGGCAACAGTAAAGAAATTACACCTTTAGAGAGACAGAGAGCTCCTTTCATAAATAACAGATTTATGGTGTGTTCTATTGAAAGCACTTCCCAGGAGAATGTTAGTGAGCATACTCTGCTATTTAATATCTTTAGCTGCATTAGCTCTTCTATAAGTAATTTGGTATGCCTACCCACTTGGAGAGAAAAAAAAAAAAAATAAAAAGAAATTGCAAGCTTTTGTACCAACATCCATCCAAGAGTTAAAATAAGAAAGCAGTGACTGACTTAAGAAGGATTTGAGGTAACCAAGCTCCCCGCAGAGTATGACCCTGAAAAAATATTACTTGTAGATGGTGTATGTTAATCACTGATCCTTGGAAATCTCATCTGAAACATGTCTAATCAGTAATAACCAAACTGTCATACTTTGAGATGACTACATTTCCCAGAATAGCTAAGACTGTTCCAAGGATCAAGATTCATTGTCCCTGTCCTGAACAATTAAGGTCAGGATTCTCCAACATGCAGGTTAGAGCTGCTTTTCTCTCATATGTCAGGACTCTGGCACAAAGCTTCTCTGCATCCTGCAAGCAGAATGAGCAATTCTGAAGACACCCGACCCCCCTCTTAATACTTGGAGCTCAGTAGGAGACCAATCCATGGACAATTTTCCTGTCCTGACTTGATGAGCTTAAAAATTTATTAGAAGAAAGTAATATTACAGCTCAAATCAACTGATAGATGAGAGAAAGCCACTTCAACAAAGGCATACCCACCGACCTATAATTTGGACATCACAAATCATAATTAAAACGTAAAATCTCCAATATAATGAACACATGGCTAATTTAACATGCTTATAAAACATGCAAGCTTTTTCTTAAATGATCTTTGATAAATTAAGGTATATTGACAACTGTATTTATAATACTGTAGGTTTTTTTAAATGTATGTACTGGGGGCAGGAGGGGCATGGACTGTTACAGTGAGGATGGTATGGTTTTCTACACTGGGGGAAGGCACAAGGAGACTTTTTATAACCTCAAAAGGCAAAAACATATTTCAGAAAATGTTATTTAACACACTGATGTGATAAGGTTGAAATTCTCTGACCTAAGACAAGCTATTATTGCTAACTGTTCCCTAAACCCCACCGCTGTGCTTTGGGCTTGTTTATTTATTTATTTATCAGTCTTCCACTTTCCTAAATCCAGCTGCAGACCATCTGATCTCTGCTTTCCTCTTAATGTCTCTTCATGTTGAAGAATGACTACTTAGAGAAATGGGTTTCAGTTTTGAACAGTCTATTTTATTAAAAATGAGTTGCAGCTGTAAATACTATAGGTAGTTTTTAAATTTGAGTATTTTCACAAACTGGCTTACAGATATAATACAAAAAGAGAAAGCTTTTTACTCAAAGAAAATAAACTGTAACAATTAATGGTGTGCATTTATATACTCATGCAGTGCATTCCATCCCAAAGTACTTACAAAAAGTACAAATCTGAAAAGTATTAGAGATATGTAAAATTCCACACACTAGGACTATTTGCTTTTTGCTAGGTAAGTAAAATCCCTTTAGATAGAAATTAAAGGGCACAGGCTTGGCAGAGGAAAAAAAAATAGCTAGAACGTTACGTTTTGTGCCTAGATTGGCAAAATGAGTCTGAAACATTTTTAAGACTTTTAATACAGTATTCTGATCAACAGAGAAAAACAAGCAACATCCACATGCTTTTTATTTAAGAACACACAATGATAGGCAGCACAAACATTTGCAACTGTCCACAACTGAGATCACAACATCACTTAATATCTGCAGAAAGTCTTGACAATATCACTGTTTTACACTATACAAATTTGGATATTATAATGTTGCTCCATACATATCCTAATCTGCAGATTTCTTAACACTTTTTTCTGTAAAATCAAGACTCTTAAATACCATGGACCAAATGCCAAGGTATAAAAGGAAGTTATGAATCTTTTTAGTTACAGTAAAAAAAATTGAAATAGCTTTCTCTAATACATTTACAACAAAATGCATCATTTTGTAAATCTGCAGGACTAAAAGCTAAGAACTTGCCTTTACCAGAGTCCTAATGTAGGAAATATCACAGATTATAATGGCTGTGAATTAAGGAACTCATTTTTCAATTCCCCCAGTTGGCTTGGCAAAACCAATGGAAAAGAACATTCAACATCATCTGGAGTACCACCAGCCTCAAGAAAAGGAAAGCTACAGGAAGAATTGCAG
>VYZM01000086.1:219233-231082 GCA_013398915.1 Dromas ardeola | reverse complement strand
CCTTCAGTGCAAGATCAGACAGCTTTGTTCAAATCATCTTTAAGCTGCTCTGGCCAATCTTACACTTGAGTGAATGAGGAGCACTCAGTCTAGGTTTTGTACTGCCTGCAGAAGACAGAGTAACGTCTGCAAGTGACTCTGATTTCAGACTGACTATGTATGAATCTGGTAGTGCTAGAACAGTTAAGAAGCAGCTTTGGAGAAGCAAAGAGGTAGTGATAGTGCAAGACAAGACTGTTTCAGGACTGGACACAGCTATCGCAAATGTATACGGTACCTGTTCCTCTCTCTTTTGCTTCCGTAGCTGAAGACCTTCTTCCTCCCGCCTGCGACGCATCTCATCAGGGTTTAGAGACTTGTTCTTGTAGCTCTTCAGTCGGAAATTCTCTTTTCCTGAGGTCGTCATGATTCCTTTACAATGCAATTAAAAATAGAAGTCAGAAAACAGCTATCCTTCAACAACACATCATTTTATATTCTGTCTCCACCTCTTAATCTCTGTAGCCATGCACTTCCAGCCACTGTCCCCCTATATATCCTGTCACCTAATTTCCAATAATTTAGAAAGTGTAAAGCAAAATTTCACAGAATTGTCACTTCAGTGTGACAGTTGTTCACATCAGACTGACAAACATTTATTTTACTCTCTGAGGCTGCAAGACATGAATAAGTTAAATATTTTATTAAGAAAGAATTGAGATCTATAAGTCAGAGGACACAGGGTGGGCTAAAAAAGAAAGCTGCACTAATAAATCTTTACATTTCTCCACACAGGGAATTAGCGAAACTAATTATATTTCCCTGTCTTCACTTTCGAGTGAAGGGGCCTCAGGCTGCTTTTTAGCTTAATTCACTTTGCAAGTCAGTACAGGGGCTTTTTTGCACTCCAAATCCACATTTTAAGTTAATTCAACACAACCCTGTGTTCCTTCTATCCAGACAAGACCTACAAGAAAAATGAAAGGGACAGAGAAATTTTAGGTGAAGATGGTTTAACCACCAAAAATGCTCACTCCTGCAAAGAAAGCAGTGCTACTCTTCCCCTCCTCCCTACCCCCAGCCTCTAATCCTGCCACTGTTTATGCAGAGGGGCCTTTTTTCCATCTATGATTTCCAAGTACTGTCTTATGTAACTCAGTTGATCAGCATTTTTATCTACCCATGATGATTTTCACATGTACAATGCTGCACTTTGAAGTTACTTAGAATAAATCAATAGCTACAAAACTGTATGGAAAGACACACACCGTCCCCTAAATCCGTGGACTGTGGGTCAGATCTCTATTATTAGCGCTCCATTCTGCTGCTACTTCTCTCCTTGCATTCCCCCTTTAAATCCAAAAAAGGTTGGGAACCAAATTC
The DNA here is from genome assembly GCA_013398915.1 of Dromas ardeola. NCBI lineage: Eukaryota > Metazoa > Chordata > Aves > Charadriiformes > Dromadidae > Dromas > Dromas ardeola. The sequence continues at coordinate 229,720 of VYZM01000086.1, read as the reverse complement.
TAAACATCTTGGTATTTCCATGCATCTTCATACAGATGCAGAATGTCCAATATGTTGTAAATATCTGCAACTCTGTAATACAAAATTTAGGAAACTACACTATACAAAAAGTTACTCTACAGGACTTTTAAACGTTTCTTTCAAATGTCCTAATGTCTCCTATGAAATATGCTACCTACCTCAAATTCCATAAGCACAGAATCACCAGGCGATAAACGATCTCCTGTGCACTTTTTACTTTAAAATGGAGCAACACAAGTATATACAGAGTCTCCACAGCTTAGGTTTCCTATTTAAAACACATCAAACATATAATCGAATCTACTATAACTTCCTCTTCTTTCAGTTAGCACAAAGAGTTTTAAGAGATTAAAAAAGAGGATACCCAAATGTGCTTCTTATTAGACCCTCTTTTTAAGTTGCCACCACCTGACAACCATTTATAAGAATTCCGATGATCAGAACTGACTTTCACTGAAGACATTTCGGGCATCACTTCAAGCGTTACTGTATTCTGCCAACTGAGATTTAAAAAACTGTTAAGGTACATAAAACTACTGTATTCAAGATCAGTCACAGATTGCACTGAATGCAACATAAAAACCTGAGCATATAGGTAAGTAATTCAGCAGCTTAATATTGCTCTAAAGGCTCTTCCTGAAATGGCTTTTTTAAAAATAAAAGCCCTACAAAAAGATAAATCTCAGAATGCCAGAAATTCCCTGTATCATTCTTGACAGCTTAGAGACTCTTCTCTTCCTGTGTTTAAGTGTCTCAGCTTAAAGTGTTCACGTTTCTTGCAACATGCTTGGCAATAACATTTTCTTCCCACTTGTAGTTTAAGTGACTACTACCTCTACGTTAAACATACAAAATATTTGGGGAAGCCATGGATTTTAACTGTAAAAAGAAGTTCAGACTAACAAATACTCAGAGTACTTTTTTGTTGTTGTTTCTAAAACATTTTGAAAAAAATATTTTATATATTTTAGAATTAAGAAAATTAACTCAAACACCAGATGGACAACCACGAACTAAAAGGACACGCATAACAAGAAAAGAGCTTTGCAGCCACTCTAGTCAATCTGCCCTTGAACATGAACAAACACAGGCATACACAACAGCTCAGATAAGATCTCAGGTCATCCATGACTTATTACTAAATTCTCCATTTTTATCTGGAACACATCTTCTCAAACTTACAAAAATTACATTTTACTTTTATTTGGGATTGCAGGACTTCAGTAGCTCCTGTAATCATTTCACACCTTCACTTTCAATCCCTGAAAGTTCTTAAAGAAATCCTTCACAGTAAGCATCTTTATTTCTTAGTACACAATTTCACCTCATTTCTACTATGTAGACCCTCCAGATGATGTTGCAATGTTTCTAAACATCAATGACACCATCCAACTTCATCATCAGCAAGTTTCCTTAGCGCATTCTTCTTTATTGTACTTACTTGCCTAGGTTCCCCTCACCTCCTAATGTGCGTATTAACTTGTTTCCTTAAAGTCAAATATAAAATTGAAAGGATTTTCAATTCCCTCTCACAGCTCTATTTGCCCTCTCCCATTATGAAGATACAGGCACAACATTTACCAGTTTCTTATTTGAATTAACTGACTGCCTCAACCCTTCACACTTTTCTCATTCTCTCTATTTTTATAACTTAAGAATTATCTTCTACTTATGACATCCTTTACAAGCCTTAGCTGTAACTTTTGGCTGTGCTCATTTCTGACTTTCAAGACAGCTCACTTTGGTGACAAACCCCTCTTCTATTTCCTGAGTATCAGTACACTTAAAATCTTTTCAAAATAGTGTATTGTGTACACAGAGAGTAAAGCCTTCCTACAAATTCCTATTACCAAATAAATGGCTAGGAAGATAAAGTTTCTTCTATTAAACGTAGAAAAAACTAAGCTCCCTTGACTATTGAGTAGTTACCAAAATCAACTAGTAATGAGTTCAATAATTTATTTCATAGTAGTCCCTCACTGGTAGTAAATAAACGAAATCCCAACACATAGGCAGGTATATAAAGTAGACATGTGGCTCTCTAACCTGCATAACTATTAAATCCAAAGTTATTTTCTAAAAGCAGCTTTTGTAATATCCTCAACATTTCCTAAAATAAATTCTTACTTCATCATTCTTTTACTGGTTCCCCAACTACTGGTGAAAAATTCAATGACCACATGAAAGATTTCATCTAGCCCACACCCACTGCTAGCGTCTTTAGACCTACTCAGTGTGAGCACACAAGTAATTTTAAGACTGAAAATAAAATAATCCTGCATTAGTTATTGCAGTCATCCAAGGACTGTTTTCTATAAATCTTCCTTTCCATTTTTCAGGATGTTAGCCTTTCCCCCAGGCTAAACGACAGAGGCAAAACAACTCCAAATTGCCTCTCACTTGTCTTCAGCAGCTTTGTTGTGGCTTAACTGAAAATCTTTCAATGGTCACTTTAAATTCATCATGGTAATTTCTTCACAGCAAATAGTAAACCCTGAATCTTCTCTGCACTATCAAAATTAATGCTACTTCTGGTAAAAATCTGTGGTGGTTGTCATGGAAATGTTCTACTCATTTTTTCTTTCCTAAAGATAGCACAGTATTTTCAACATTTTTTGATGCTTCTGTCCATAGATAAAAACTTCTGGTGACCCGGTAAGGAGTGTTCATGGTGTATTCTTTGGGGTTTTGTGCAGCACCACTCAAACCCCATATGACACTTTCTCCTCTTCAGTTGGGCTGCCATGAAAAAATGATTTTTAGTGAAATTATAAACACCATCTATTCCTGAATGTCTGCATTTCACCAAGGAAATGATGATCCCCAAATTTTTCACTGATCAAGACAAGTACCCTACCAAATGCGGATGCGTTCTAAGCAGGCATTTCTAGGAGAAAGGAAAAGTACTGCATTTCTCCTTGCTCTTTAAGTCAAAGAAATTCAGAGGCACTGGGAAACACAGTCACTTACTGTGATGACCTACCTTGTCCCAAGCAATCATCAAGACAAGAACAAAAATGAACTCCCTGCCTTCTTAAATCAGATATCACTGTCACTAGACTTAAGGGCTTTGCTAGAAGGAATGCCACGTGACTAATACTCTTGGATATTCCACACGTCAGAGGCATCCAGATGTAAAAACAAAGGCCTTACAAATCAAGACATGCATAATGGTATATATGACCAAGACGACTGAAAATAAGATTACCATATACACTGCTGATATTAAAGACTGTTAGAGACAAAGTTTCCTTCTTTGGAATTAGGGGTGGGAAGAAGAAGAAAAAAAAAATTGTCTTTCAGAAGTGTAGACCTGTACAAGAAATTCTACCTTCCAATGGAAATATATCAGAAGAGGAAGACTTGAAAAATGAAGGTGGACAAGGAGTTTGAAGAGACATGGTGTAAGTGATAAAGTTACCTTGAAGATCCATGATCTGACGTAGTACCAGTCTACATCTCCTAACTGAGGCAGTTGTCAGAAGGAAAAGGACTCCCTGGAAGCATACTTGTGAGCTCTACTGTACTGTCAAACTGCCGTGTCTCCTTTAGATTGCTTCCAGAGAGACAGTGAAAAGACAAGAGAGACACTTTCAGCCTTGAAAGGACAACTTGTGTTGGAAACAGCACTGTCAAGACAGAACTCCGAGCAGTGAGAGAAGCTGGAATTATTCATGGTAAGAAATGGCTCAGCTGCACTACAAAGCCCTTACAGGGAGATTTTTGTTTGTTTGTTGGCTCTGTCATAGGACTACAGACCTCCTAGAGAATTAAAGTTTCCTCACAATCATGGTTCTTAACATCATGCCAAATACCTACAGCACAGCCTGGACAGATGTTTGAGCAATCCATTTACTTCTGATTACAAGATATATCATCTTCTGACAGAGACCAGAAACCCCATCGAATTTAAAAAACTACCCTGAAAGCAGCACTTGGTCATTCATTTCTCTCATCAACACACTCCCTACAAATCCAGCATTTTGACCACAAATGTGTTTGGTTCTTTCCCCATGAAGTATAGATTTTGGAAAGTCCTTCTAAATTGCTTTTTGACATTTCTAAGGCAACAGGTTCAGGATGCTAACAGAAGTATTTAAATCCTGTGGAAAGAAACAAACTGTCAGCTTCCTCAGAGGTGACAGACCATGAAAGGTCCTCATAATAAAACCATGAATAATATATGATGTAGGATGATAAAAATATCACCTGGGATTAATGTTATTTCCCTGGAAAAAACTTCTAGAGCAACATCTGCCATCATCCTAGAGAGATGAAAACACATCCACCCAATCTCTACACTGTTGACAGTGTTATCCAAGGAAAAAAGAAAATACAGAAAATCAGACAACTGACTTCTCTCTTCACTGCCACCTCCTGTTGTTTGAAAAACTGGATCAATCAGGTAAACATTTTGGTGGGGTCCTATCTGCTGCTTCTGCAAAATTATTTGACAAAGCATACTGGATTATAGGGGCCTATGGGAATGCCCATCAGTAGAAACATGCATATCACATGAGGGACAAGGGTGTTACTTCCTAATTTCCAATGTCTTCAGACTCTTGTAAAGCTCAGGACATCTAGAGGAAAGGACATTTAACCATCTCAACTACAAAAAAGCTATTGTTCAAGCACAACACAGCCAATTTCTAAAACTTTCGCTTAACTTTCTCTACCTGTAAAATGGGATTGGGAAACATGCCTCAGAGGCACTATAAAATTAACAGTTACAGTATTTGTAAAGACCTGCAAAGTAAGTTTTGCTGATGATAGATCAAAATCTAGCACTAACAAGAAAACAAAATGATCATGTGAATTTAATTTTCTGTGGCTGGGGAAAGCTGCAGCAGCAGGCACCAGTGCTATGCACCTGCAGGAATGAGAAACTTCAATTTATGCAGAAGTCCAGGGACCCACACTCCTAGGGCAACCATCACACAAGAATGATGGAGAAGAAACAGAACTATCACCTTCTGCTATCCAAAAGGCCAGCAAATTAAAGGAGGTTCAAATGGAATGTATCATTCGTACCTAAAACAGATAGCACATATAGCCTTGAAACAGGGTTCAGACTTTTAAGAACCTTCTGTCAAAAACTGGAAATCGCAAAGGAACTTCTTCATGAAATTGCTGCCCATCTCTGTATCTTTCAAATCTGCTTTCTTATGCAGGCTTCCTAGTCTCTTGGATTTTTTTCATGCCCAGTAGTAGGCCTTAGTTGACAATTGTTTCTGTTCTAGCACCTTTATAAACATGTGAAATAGCAAAGCAAGTATTAATCCACTTAATCTATGGCAAATTCAGTACGTTCTAGTTCTTTAGCCATTTAGCAAGCTGGACTTCTACTTACCCAAAACGAGGCCAATCTTAAAAATTACAATTAATACAAGACCTAAAAAGACATACAATTTTACACAATATGGAACATGAAAGTATAGACTAACTAAAAAGTTCAATATTGACTGTTTTTCTAATATAAAAGACCTGCTTAAAAGCAAACAAAAGGGAGAAAAGAAAATAGACTGCGTTATCTGAATAATGCTGAGGACACCTCATGCCAGGTTTGCAGGGATGTCACATTTCAACGATGTGATCTCATCATCTTTGAAGAAACATCACTGAAAAGGTCAAGTAGTGATGCATTTACAAGGTTTATCGGAAAATAGTTTTACCAAAGGTGGGGGGGAGGAAAAAAAAAAAAATCAATAAAAGATTATACACCTACACTGTATACCCAGCACTTCACTATACATTCACTATCACCTAGGTATTTCCAAGATGTTTTTGAGTTTCATTTTTTAAAGGCCCATTTTGACTTGAGATATATCTTTCAAAGTTCCATAAAGCTTTTCACTTGAGCAAGAGTGCAAAACACCACCAACTCTCAACGCCAGGTCTACTTAAAAGGAAAACAAAATTAACTGAGCCTTTCTGATTTGAGTTACAAACACAAAATTCCTTTACTGCATTCAAAGTCATTGCAGTGCAGTAAATCTGTTTAAATGAAAACAAAACAAAACTACTCTGATTTGTATAACTCCACAGTCCACAATCAACCTGAAACCCAAAGTTCCCACACGTTGTAAAACATAGCAGCTAGTGACGGGGAATTAAAAACTTCTCAGTCACAAAGGATTACACTAACATTAAAAAAAATTACTTCACTTTCACATGCCCATCTACACAAAATAACAGAAGCAATTATTCCTGTGTGCCAACCTAAAATGTAACCTGGTTTTCTTTTAAAGCGGAGATTCATTTGAATTTTGATTACGATTACAGCACATCTTCCCTGCACTTACAGAATGACCTGACCCACAATGTATGTTTTGTAAGGTCATACCTAAAAATCAGACCATTTGAAAAACAACAGTTATCTCTGTCATTTGACAGTCATCATCTGTCAGGAAAAAAAAATCATCCTAACATTTCTAACATCCTAACATGCCCTAAACATTCTTTACAAAAGAATGAGAGTGCAACTTTCAGCTTTTCATATTATGAAAATAAGAAGTCCCAGACACTTTAAAAAAATTAGGTTAAAAAAATCCCTAAATATTAATTAAGTTGACTTCATAGTTTCAAGCAACTTTTGTTTGGAGTTGTGAATGCCAGAAGGCCCTGAAACCAAACCTACCTCATCCCTCCCCGGATCACAAATTTGCCTTCAACAAATTTATTGGTCGCTGTGACTCAGCATTATAAAGATATGTGTGCAAAAGCACAAAATAACAGTAAGTCAAAATGCTACTGATTTCATACTAGCTTTAGGCATCAGCAACCAAAAGAGTCACATAATACTGATGTATGTGCCACATCAAGCCAAAAACCGCAAGAAATTTAAAGCTTGATGACACTCACTCTGCCTCCCCCACCCCATTTACACCTAGTACTCCTCCTACCAAAAGATCTTGAATAAACACAGCACATTCACAAAAATACCTCTTTTCCTTTCTGATCATTTTGCTTAAAAAAAAATAAAAGGTAAAACAAGAAAACATAGGCAGTTAAAGAGGCAACCATGTGGAAGCTACACAAATGAGTCCTGCATCTTTTAAGAGGCAATCTCGTCCTGCTTCAGACAAAACACACAACAATCTAACACTCATCACAACATTATTCTCTGACTTTACTTAAAGGTAAGTTGCCATTTGTGTGCCAACAAAAGGTAGTTCGTTTGCCAAAATGACATTTTCATATATCAACAGGTGGATTGTCTTCTAAGTATAACCTTAGCAATAGATTTGGTAGGCTTACAATACCTTCTTTGGAGATAAATACATTCAGGATGTTAGGCCAAAGGATACTTATTTCTAAAATCAGCATATCACTCATGTATAATCGCAACTTTACACCCAGACTGTAAAAAAATAAAATAAATAAAAGATCTGTGTGTCAAACTGGTTAGTTTCTCACTGAACACATGAATCCTCCTGCTGAGCCTGGCAAGCAGTCTGAACTATCAAATAAAAATAGAAAAAGAGAAAATAATTACTCTACATCATAAGGAAGCTTTCAGCAGCTGGTTACCAGCTAAATCTTAAGTCTTATGGCATACTCTGAAAACTCAGGGTCTATATTACTCCCTATATACACCCAGGAACACAGTCATATTTCTTTCAATTGTAATGCTTTTTAGCTTCTGCCTCCTCATGACACTAAGCACTAATTATGTTTCAAGAAAGTATACACTTTATCCCAACTTAAAATTTCTTCTATGTCACTAAACTCCATTTACTCCTGTCTTACATGAATGGATCAACAGAAGTGATAATGCAATGTACAATCTACCATAACTTCCTACCACTTTTTAATACGTTCCTACTACTAACATCCTTTTTAAAACAATTCTGGTGAAAAGAAATCTACTGCCTGTCACCTGCCTTAGACTACCTCTACTTTTTATCCTCATAATGAATTATTAAGCCTGCACAACGTTTAATGCAGTTCAAGACATTCATGAGGTGGCATAATGTAACTTCCAGCCCTGCTGTTCTACAGATTTTATATTTAGCAGAGGTTTTCACTGAGTGCTTTGTTTAAACTTATTTTTGCTGGTTTTCCAGAGTTTCTCTACCTTCTTCAAAATAATTTAAAAGTACTGATATTTCTATGGGCCTTGTATCCTAGTGCTGGCATTTTGTATCTTGAAAACCCCACATTCGTTCTTGGAAAACAGAGCAGTTTAATCCATTACTTTCTTGACACACTTTAAAAACTGTAGCAGACTAAGGATGGATTTTTTTTCTTCAGAGCAGAAAAAAAACCTGACTTGCTTTCATATTGCTGCCCCTTATCTCTGCAATTTACATCAGCATTTTTTCATTAGTATTATTATATTATTTAAATAAGGACTTCCAGTAGGCTTTAGCTGGATAATTTTCGTATCAGTTCAACTTCCATTCCTGTTCTCTGAAAAAAGAGGTGGTCTGGTCTTTCTGACTTGTTTGTCTATTACATCATTCCAGAAACTCCTGGTTAGGTATTTCAGCCACTCACAACATTTCATCAAGTGACTAATTCCTTTAACATCAAGTGAGTAATCCCTTTAACACAGGCTTGACATCAGCCTAGTAGGCACCCTCACACCCCTATTCCCTCTGGCCTTCAGAGGCATGTAAATGAATCCATTAAAGGCAGGTATTTGCTGCTGCTTTTCTATTTCCTCTTATGTTTCCAATTTACATTAAAATCCCTAACTCTAGTTCACATCGCTTTTTTAATCTATATTTTATGCTTTTCCACATAGACTTGGTTTCTAGTTTTCTGGAGGGCACTGTTTTACACCCATTAACCTCTTACCTCATACCTCAAAGTTATGTTTTCCAACCTAGCAGCTTCTTTACTGATGCCTTTCAAGGTACAGTTTCCCTTTGTGTTCTTAAGGATATCAGTTAAGCTCCTCACTTCGCCCCCTCCAGAACTTGTAAAACACTTCAGAAGAAAAACTCCACAATCTCGTGGAGAAAGAGACAAACATAAAGATATCAAAGCAAGCCTGCCAGATACAGAAAAGAGCACTGTATTGAAACACTGAAGTTGAAATAAGACTATTAAACAATCTGGTTAAATAAATATTTATGCTTAAAAGTCTCTATAAAGAACCCTTCTGAAACTGCTACAACATCTGACTGTAGTACTTTTAGTTCTCATTGTGTCTTTGATCAGTGCTGCTGACATGGGCTGTTGCTGCCTTTCCCTTTCTAAATGGACTAAACCATGACTTCTCCAGGAACCAGCACTCAGCTGAATACACAGGACCGCATCAGCAAGCCAGCACTGAAGACATCAGCACAGAGACCGTAACATCAGAAAAAAAAAAAAAATCATTGCACACTGAGAGAAAAAATGGTAACTATCCCGGTACAGTGTTGGAATAAGAAATGGGATGTGACAAAGATTCTGTTCAGAAGTTGTAGAGAGAGGGGGAAAAAATCCCAAGCCACCAAAACAGACATGTTTCTTGCAAGTGAAGCATCATTGCATCTGTTGGAAAGATCATGACAAGGGAACCCCTTCTGAGAAAAACCACTACCTCGAATGTCATCTTATCCTACCACGCCTCAGGCTACTCTTCCTTTTCCCTGTGCCTATGGGTATGTCTAAAGGGTAATTAAAAGGTGCAACCACAGTTCAAGTAGAAACAAACTTGTTTTGAACGAGCTAGTTCACATGTCCATGCACATGCTAACGTTGCAGGGAGAACAGCATAATGAAGTTACAATAAAAGCAAGGACAGATACACCAAAGATTAGATTGATTCAAATTATTAATTTACACAGTGTTCTATTAAATATTCTAATCTAATTGTTAATTGGCACGGGTATATACAAAACAGCTTTACAATAACTAGTTTCTAGAAATAAAGTTGCAATCCCATTTCTGGATAGCCCATAGACATATCCCAACTCTTTTAAGTCTTTCAATAACATTAAGCAGTCAGAGCAGAAAATATGCCAGCAAACAAAAAAAATCCAGAGTAACGGCAGCTTGAATAAAGGATAAAGGGACTATTAAACACAACCATTCAGCACCATTTGGGAATTCTGCAGAAACAGCAGCCCAGTATTTTCACAGCTCATGACATATCTTTTCAGCCTGGAGTTTCAGTTTTCATGAAACGCCCTCAAGAGGCAAAGCTTCAAACCATCGCTACGTGTATTCTTGAGCGAGCAATACAAATTTAAAGATTATGAATGGGACGAGTTTCTGCTGGTTATACAGTCTCAGGAGACACGGCAATCAGAAACGGCCACTATGGCTGCAGAGATCAAGCGCGAACCCTTCATCGATCAAAGAGACAATGTTGTCGCTGGGACAGTGTGAGGGTACGAGGTGACGTTTGCAGGCAGAAGGTACAGCTTTCCTAAGATCAACTAAGATCGCAGGGGATAAAAAAACCGGGCAAGCTCGGGAGACGGGGGAGAAAGTTTCCCTTCCCCTCGAGCCTCTCCTCACGCCCCGTC